>JAHBCN010000836.1:147921-291266 GCA_019359885.1 Listronotus oregonensis | reverse complement strand
TTTTTTCTGTTTCAGGTGATTTTCAAATTCTGGACTGTAAAGTTAAAACTGTAAAGCGTAGAATCTGTAACATTTTTGCCCTCCAAATCGTTTTCGGGTGTTTATTTCCGCCGTCGAGTTGAAAAGAATCTTTTTTTTTATAGGCAGTGAAGACAGAATAAATGCATTAAAAAGAAAATTGTCAGGTTTTAAAAATATAGGTTACCTTTCCAATAAATACACTAAAAACTGCAAAATTAAATAAATGTTTTTTGGAAGATACTGTGGGCCAATAAAGACCAAATGCATTTCTATTGTAAAAGTAAAAAATAGTGAAATTTTGAACTTTATTAAAAAGGTGATTCAAAAGTTTATTGCTGACAAAACATAGAGTTGATGTGTATTTGCTTAAATTACATTCTCAATTATAATCTGTTTTTGCTTAAAATAAAGCAATGGAACGTTACCTATCTAAATGATGCGTAGGATGTGTGTTATATTTGCTTTTGTATGTTGAGCCCTCCCTCTTAGACACACCACGAGCCGCCACTGGAATTATTAAAGTTTCTTAATGGGTTTAGTATAATCACAGAAAAATTAACGCTTGGTACATTTTTTTAAATATGCATTTAAAAAAGTTACCTATTCGGTTTTCAGCTTCCAAAATTTTTATATTTGTAAAGTTATTCTTTAAAAGGTTTGTTGCAGCTGCTATTCCAGATGGTCCACTACCTATAATAATAATAGAGGGGTTAGAAGGGACAGCTGCCCCTATTATCACTTTAAAAAGAAAATGCGTGAGAAATACTTTTAGCGCCAACATTTTACACGTATACTAATAAATAATCTTATGCTAAGAGTTTTTATGAAATAAAGTTATGTAATTCTAACGGCTATTGATTTAGTTATAATCGGTTATTAAATGAATTATATTTTTTTTTAAGGAAAAGTCTGCACAAAATTTACTTCTGTATTTCTTTATTCCTGCTGTCATAATGTTAATATTTTAAATACATTTAGCCCTTTTAAATAAATTGGGTATAGAAAACCAGCTGTGTACCGTGGTTCAAATATGATAAAATGATAATTGTAAGCGTAAAGATCAATTTATAAACTTGACGTTTCCGCTTCCGTTCGCAAGGTAAACTTATTACGTTTAATGTAACTATTTATAAACCAGGTCGACGCTTCAGCTTGCTGTTTAGTTGACGTCCCCGTTGTTCAACTGTTTTATCTTTTGTCGTTCGTGATCGACCAATGAGATTGTTTCTTTGAGTCACGTCGTGCGTTGTTGATTTGTTGTAATATTTTATTTTTTAAATCTTTATTTTTTTTATTTTGAATGATTTTTACTAAACATAAACCAAAGAATACGTAAACATTAACTAAAATGAAAAATTTTTATTGACAAGTAATAGGTTTGACACTGCTAGACATACTTTAAATTAAATATTATAAGGTCATAAACCGAATAATTTACGAATAACAGCGACAATAGCGCCGGATCAGCAACGGCAATAAAACCTTTAAAAATTGAATTCGAAAATTTATTCTAGGTTTAATCATCCGCAAATAAGGATGTATAGTTAATTTACATTCTACTTCTTTCAGTCAGATACAAACAGTTGTTTTAGGATAATCATGACTCTTTTAAATGGTAGGCTAATATTTTTATATAAAGAAAATATACAATTTTTGTAACTACAATTTTATTGTTGAGGAAATTTATTCCAAGTTTAATCATCCGCAAATAAGGATGTATAGTTAATTTACATTCTACTTCTTTCAGTCAGATACAAACAGTTGTTTTAGAATAATCATGACTCTTTTAAATAGTAGGCTAATATTTTTATATAAAGAAAATATACAAATTTTGTAACTACGATTTTATTGTTAAGGAAATTTATTCTAAGTTTAATCATCCGCAAATAAGGATGTATAGTTAATTTACAATCCACTTCTTTCAGTCAGATACAAACAGTTGTTTTAGGTAAATTATGACTCTTTCAAATGGTAGGTTAATATTTTCATATAAAGAAAATATAGAATTTGACAAAATTATACATTGTCATTTTATATTTGTAAAATAACAATAATAAATAATAATTTCACGTTACTGTGCAGTAAACAAATAAAACACAATCCATATCAAACTGAAACACCTGTGCGGGTCTGTGCTTGTTTTTACATGTACAGGGTGGGAATTTTATAAGGGTCCTTTACATTTTCTCAGAAACTGCAGACTTTTGAGAAAAAAAGTTCGAACCAAAGTTTCTTGGAATAATTTATGCTTTTAATTAATTCCACTTTCACATATACGGTATGTTCATTGTGTTGGCGACCAGTGTTCACTTCCTTATTTTAAATGGGACACCCTATATATTATTATATATTTAGATAGCGCCTCCAAAGACAAGTTCAACGATATATAACACACACATATATATATATATATATATATATATATATATATATATATATATATATATATATATATATATATATATATATATATATATATATATATATATATATATATATATATATATATATATATATATATATATATATCATCACCGGCAAGTGTCATTTTTTGATAGATGTTATTTTGATGTGGTTTATTTTTGACCGATGTAAGTTCTGATTTATGTAATTTTTGACAAGTTAATTTTGACCGACGATTCTTTGAGAGATCTTGTGTTTTGCCGGTTGCCATTTTCTACATAGTATGTCATTTTTGAGAGATGTTATTTAACACAGTTTATTTTGATGTAAATTATTTTAAGATTAATTAAAATATATGTAGATTTGACATATGTAATGTTTGTCAGATATTATTGTTAAGATATATTGTATTAACTCTAAAATAAGATTTTTTGCTTTTAGACTAACTTTATTATTTAGAGAAACCAAACAAAATTAAAACCTACATTAATTTTTATTGTATTATTAATAATATGCATTTTTAAATTTTGTCTACTTTGCAGACTTTGGCCTTAATTTTTTTTTTCAAAATATTATTGATTTTAGGTTTGGTCCATTTTTTATTTATAGTTATTTGAATGGATCAATTATATTTAGGGGCAAGGGTTAAATCCTTGGATATAATTATCAAAAATTATAATAATATTTAAGACGTTAAAAATTGTTATTTACGGGTTGTTTATTAGTGCCAAGAGTAAGATATTTTAATTTTGTTATCAGAAGAGATAAAAAAACACTTATACGGAAGTTGCAAGAACAGTAAAAGTTAATATGTTCTATTCTATTTTAAAGAGGTTGTGTCGGAAAAATAAAATAATTACACGGCCGAGTGATGATCGCGTTGTTAAATTTAGCAATGGACTTAGCAATTGTTTAAAGTTAACAATGGTTTAGAATGTTTAACAAAACGTCATTGTTAGTGTTATTCAAGATTTTAGTAGGCAACCTGTCAAAATCTGACATTTTGTTAAACATTCTAAACCGTTGTTAACTTTTAACAATTGCTAAGTGAACAACGGTTTATAATGTTTAACAAATGTCACATTTTGACAGGTTGCCTACTAAAATCATTGAATAACACTGACAATGACGTTTTGTTAAATACTCTAAACCGTTGTTAACTTTTAACAATTGCTAAGTCCATTGGTAAATTTAACAACGCGGTCATCACTCGGCCGTTGAATACTAAATTTTTAAAACAGAATCCGCGGTGTATTATGTTCAATTCCGGGTGCTAATTTTAAGTAATTTTAGGGTTTTAAACAAGAAAAAAGACTTACTTACTGCTATTTTAGAAAAGGACTCCTTTTTTTGTGCGAATGCTGAAACAATCTTTGGTCTCTGGGACAGTTTAATTGTAGATATTAGTTTTTTATTTTATTGCTAGCTTGTCGATTTGTCAAGACGATGACTTTGAAGACATTTTTCATGACTTGGATTTTTAAAACTCTAGCTTTATAATATGATGTACAAAACCAGGAGAAACAGATTTAAAGTCCAATCTGCAAGTAATTTCATAAATAATAACACTCTCATAAATAGAGGTTGTAAAATTTTTATTTTCTATAATATTGTTATAATAAAGACATAGCTAGAAAAATCGATGACACTAAAAAAAAATCTTAAATCATTCCAGAATTACCTACATTTAATATGAACAAACATTAAAGTAAAAGATCTAAAAAAGTCTAAAATGGTAAAAATTCAATAAAAATGGCAAATTTAAAGGTTTTTATTTGGTATTTGCTATTCTGTTTTTTTACGAATTCATTGCAGATGTAAATAAAGGTACTTAAACTTAAACTTATTATAAATGTAATAAACTAAAACTTTGAACTTTCACTGATATAATGGGGAAAAAGGCAGTTATTTACCCACCTCTTTTTATAACAGATCATTTTTATTCGCAATCAATACCCTACATACTATTTTTCATACTTCTTAGTCTAGAATTGACGAAGTTCCATACAAACTTCCCACCACCATTCTCAGTGGCGTAGCTATCGGAGGGCTAGGCAGTGCAGTGCACCGGGGCCCCCAAACTCATAAGGGCTCCCCGGTCCCTCAGGGACCTTCAAAAAAGTTAAATAAATTTTGTAATCACATAAAGAATGTTCGACTTTTTAGCTCCTGGCCACGAAATCTCTAATAGCTTGAACTTAACTTGCAATCGGGTTTTAAGTTTAGTTTAAAAAACTGAAGTTTGTAGGGAGGGCTTCTAACGAATAATCGTGCACGAAAAATCACGATAAGAAGTTTACATATCCTTCCTTTACAGTCGCTATAAAATAAAAAGTAGTGCATAACTTGGTATGAAATCATTCCTATAAACAGCGTTTGACGATTTTCTAAAGGTACTGTGATGGCCCACTAATGTCAGCGTCTTTTAATTGACTGTGTCTGTCACCATTCGTTGGCCCGATATTAATCCTTAGTTACTGGTTCGACAGAAAAGACATAATGATATATCCACAGTGGCCTATTAATTTAACTGAGTTACAAATCCAACGTTATTAACTAAGCATTGACCCACTGCATTTATTCGTTACTCAGCTCATGTTTGTTTGCCCTTTGCCTAACCACCGACAACTTAAAGTGAAGCGTGCCATCATAACTTTTTCAGAAGCTTGGTAATTTTTGTGAATGATTAGGGATGACGTGATCGAAAAGTTTATACAGTTTTTCGGCAGTTTTTGTGTTTTTTTTGGTGTTTTGACAAATGAAGAGTATATTATGGTGATATTTTATAGTTTTTAGAATCTTTGTTATTATTATATTTCGTATTATTATTGGCTGTAATGTTAATTCTGACTTTGTTTCGTATTTTTGTAGTTAGGCCATTTTATGACATTTTAAATTCATCTGCAAACCACATTGTTTTAAGTACCTCGTTTGTCTTGTTGTGGTCAAGACAATATATTATAGTTTTTTATGTATTCATATTTTTTTTAAATAAAAATCAAAATATTTACATTTTTATTTCATTTGTTTTTCCAGTGGTGTTCCGACAGTAAGCCTAAATGAAACACGGTAAATATAAGTTACTATTTAGCTAATATCCCAATGATTTTCCAACAGTGGCCCTAAATGAAACATCGGTAAATATTAGTTACTATATCGTTAACATCCCAATGGTTTTTCAACAGTGGGCCTTCATAAATATATCATAGGGCCAATATGTAGAAGTATTGGCGAACTGACTGATACGTGTCGATGGGTCGGTGTGCCAAACGCAATAAGGGCCGATGTTGGCACCAACATATATTGTGTCAATGGGCAGTTGAATAATTAAATGAAAAAGTATATTGGGCCATTGATTTTCCCTTATTCAATATTTATAGGGATCGAAACATTAAAATAATAACTGGGAAATTATTGGGTTTAAAAATAGAACATTATTTTAATACGCGCGTAATTAATTATATTTTAAGTATGACGGTACATATCTTTAAAATGTTTTAGCTGTGGTTTTAGTATGAATTCCAAAGTAAAATGCAATTGTACTTCCCTACAAAACATCTCAAAGCAGAGTTACGTTCTCGATTTTTTTATCCAGTCTTGTAACCCATGTAATCTGAATTTCATAGATTAAGTTTTATTCCACGTAATTACTTTAATGGAAATCAATTTTAATCAAAGTTATATTTATCCATATTGTATTTCATTATTTTTTTAAATTTATTTGGGCAAAAAATATTTCCAAATTACGTTAGGGTTTCTTTTTACTGCTACATAATGTAGACATTTTCGGTATCCCTTTTGCAAAGTACATAGGTTTTTTAGTCTTTGCTATAAATTGTGTTATTTTTATTTAAATATTATATACTGCATTACACTGCACTACAGCTGACGATAAAGAGCTTAAAATCAGATAGCTCTGCACCTTAAAAGTATTTATATTTTAACCAGTATAGATAGGGTCTCAGTTACCCATTTGCCCCAGGCCCTTGGTTACGTAGCTACGCCACTGACCATTCTATTCCTTTAGGAGGGACATTTCTTTTAGCGTTTATGAATATAAAAAGCAAAAGATAAATAGTGCCTATCTTGACCAAATGGTGACGGAATATTTCTGTATCAAAATCTAAAGAAAGACATTTATTTATCCAAGTTAAATTTGTAACTTATAAGCTGGTTGCAGGCACGTAGCCAGGGGGGCTCGAGGAGCTGAAGCCCCCCCGAAATTCGTATAAATTTTGTTTACATTTATCCAAACGTATCCAACAAAGAAAAAATTTATTAAAAATTTAACATATTATTTTTATTCATATAAAAAAAATAAATATTAAAGAAGACAGTGAAGAAAGACATGACAGTATCTTAACATTCGTCAAACTTTTCAACTCGATTTGAATAAGTTTGGAAGAGATTTCTAAGACGACGCGGAATATTTCTTCAACAGCCTCGGCATTATTGGCAGCCATGGAGAAGAGTGAATTTATCGTCAGTCTTATCGTTTGTGGGAAAGTTTTCAGTCTTACTTTGCCGTTGTCTTTGCTTCTTCAAGAAAAGTCTCTTGATCTGGTATCGGCCTTGCAACATGCGAAAGAGGTTCTAAGCACTCTAAGAAATCATCGAATAGATGCAGACAAAATCTTAAACGAAATTTTCAACTCGGCATCGAGACTTTCAGAAGAACTATTCGAAAGTGACTTGAAGGTTCCACGACTTACAACAAAGCAGACGAAGCGCGCCAATCCACAAATTACTTCGGCTGAAAACAATTACAAGGTGGCCGTCTTCATCCCTTGCTTGATAGTTTGATTCAAAATTTAGCAGACAGATTTATTTCAAATGAAGATATTCTTCCACGTTTCTAGGTACTTCTTCCAGGCTTCCTTTCTATTCATAAAACAAATAAGTTGGAGAATTTAGCACCGTACTTCGATGACAGAATCTCACTCTGTAGTAAAAGCTGAGTATGAACTATGGCGTAAAAAAGCTACCACCATAGATGCTAACCTGGAGGTGCTGAAAGTGTTAGAGCATTGCGATCCAGTCTATTTTCGTTTAATTAAGTACCTACTCACCGTCTTAGCTATTTTGCCTGTGACAACAGCTAGTGTAGAGAGATCATTTTTTACAATGAAAAGAGTAAAAACTTTACCACATAGTGTGATGAGCGACAACAGACTGAGTTCACTGGCTATGATTTCAGTTCACTGGGATATCACGTGAAGCCAGACAAAGTGATCGACATTATGGCTGGAAAAAAGATCAGAAGATTGCTTTTGTAGTTGCGGCCTGTTAAAACTTAGATTATTGGTGGGTTTTTACATCTTAAAGCTTAGATTATTGGTACATAAAATACTAAATTATAAATTTTGTTGGTTCGAAAAATATGTCTTCATGTTATGAGAGCTCCTTCTCCATTAAAGTTCAAATATGGATACAAATCTGATAAATGAAAATTAGTGAATCCCTCCCCACCATTTCATGAAATCTCAAAGCCCCCCCCCATCCCCGAGAAAATAACCTGGCTACAGGCTTGGCTGGTTGGGTATCTAATTATATGCTTATTGCAAATAATTTAATCAATATTGTTCTTAAAACTGATCATCTTAAAGTATAGGGGTAATGTGGTTGTCTACCCCTTCTGTGTATTCATCTTGTTGATTACCTTCTGGGTTATCATCATTTTGCTGCCACACATTAAAAAAGTGCATATACTATCCAACACAACACATCATACATTTAAAATTTGTATGCTTTACTAAACCAACAATATAATTTTCTTTCTTTAAACCACCCAAATCCACTTTTAAATGCCCCCTGAAGCCTTATTAAAAGGTTCTTCATGACTCAGTAACTGGATTTTTTTTTACGGAATAAGCCACCACGGTTTTGGATTATATCACATACAAAGTAAGTTATTTTTCAGTGAATTAAAAATATTTTAATGCCTTTTGCAAACATGGAAAAATAGATGGTAGTAAAAAATACTCTTTTAGAGACTAAAAAAACATAACTATCTCTATTAAAAGACGATCTTTTAAATGTTATTTTAAGTAATACTGCTGGAGTGCTTTCGTTCGGCTATAAATATTAAGGGCTATTTATGGTTCATTTCTATAATTAGGTTTTGGAAAATTATATGACCACTATTTAACTGTAATTAAAGATAATGGGAAATTATATAACACTGTTTTTATGGTCGGAAATCTCTCTTAACATTACATCCTGACAGTATGATAATTTATATAATAAAAGAATTAAACAAAGTTGTAAAATCTAAACCATTAATAGAAAAACGACGGATAAATTTCATAAAGTTTAGATGTTGTTATCATTGAAATTAGGCAAAGTTTTGCATATAAATCATCTGATAGAAAAGAAGTAGAAAGTAAAGTGTATTTAAAAAAAATGTTTTCATAATCCCATACATATTTTTTTTTAATTTTTTAAAATATAATTTTAATTAATACTGGGAGACTGTACATATAATTCCTATAAATCTTATTTAATTATTCGCTTGAAAAATCAACTACCAATTATCGGTTTTATTACAGACAGAAAAAAGTTTCTTTTAGGGCACAACTTGCCATGGGTATCTTTAAAATTATATAACATAGAAAAATAAAATATATTTTCATACTATTAACTGTTTTTGCGCAGTACCGTATAAAATTTCTTACTTATTTCTAACATCATGCAAAACGACAAAATGTATTAATACGTGTATTACGCCGGACATGTGCGTAAATGCAAAAAAAAATAATATACGGCATATTTCATTTAATCACACGTATTTTTAGAATGTGAGTTTGTTTTGCCACACCCTTGGAGTTTCATTTTTTTCGGCTTCGTACGACAATGGAAGTTATTGACTTCTTGGCACTAATAAACCAACTTGTATGTAACCTATAATCAAAAATCTGTTTATTTTTTGTATATGTCCTAATATACATACTACAAAGAATTAACTTATACTCTGAGCAACTGAGCACCCAAAAGCACGCAAGCGAAGAAATCAATACTTCCAAAACGAACGAAAAGCTGGGGTCACGTTTTTATTTTGAAGACATTTGTATCATTATATTATTTCATTTTCCTGTTTATACTTAAACCATACCTCTAAACCTGATTTAAATTTATTAGAAATCTGTATATGGAGATATATGCTTAGTGTAAACTACCTAGTCATATTTTTTTTAAATAAATAATAGTGGTAAAAGTTAAAATAAAACATATTAGGTAGTAATACATCATTAATTTTTGAATTAGACAAAACAAATAGTCGTTCACAATAAAAAGCAAATTTAAGTAAGAACTTTTAATAAATGGCATTAAATCGTTTATATCTGAATGCATACATATCATTAATATGTTCTGTATTAGCTATATCATTATTTTTCACTTGCAAACTTTGTAATGAGTCATTATACTTGGTCAACATTAGGGACGCTGAAGAGTCTTACACCTTAAAAAATGCGGTAACCTTTTTTTTAGAATAATCAAAGGAGAAACATTTTATTTACAAATCTGAAAAGAGCATTATCTTTTAAATTGTAAAATGTTAAAATGTTATAGTTACTTACATAACAAGGGAGAAAAGTGCCCTCTTTTCCTCTCGCGGATAATAATGCACCATGCGAAGTAGAGGGCATTTAAATCCAAGGGAGGAAATGCACTTTTCTCTAGAGAAATGTATATAATTTTTTCTACTACTTTTCTTTCAAATATTCAAACATTATCTTTAAATTTTGTGTTCTATTATTAAATTGCAGTTTTGATTGTTTGGATAAACCCCTGTATTAAAAACTTGTCAAAGTATAACGTAAAGGGCCCCACAGACTATGGTTCTTTTTAGCCTTCTTAATCGCCGATTAAAGCCGGAGTCTCATGCGTCCGATTTCTGACCATCCGACGTACGAAATTTTTTTAAATTTTGTGTCGGAAAACTTGCATGTCTCATTGGTCCGCATTTGGGATCCGATATCCAGTCAAAAGAAAAGAAAAAAAGAGCATTTTTAAGGTCAACTTGTAAAACTGCAACAAAAAAAGGGTGAAATAATAACCTAACTAAAACTTTTTTAATAATTATAATTTTGCGATTATTGTTATAAAAACAGATATCGTTTAATTCTTATTGTTAGCGAAACTAAAATATTATTTAATGGAAGAAGAAAAAGTGATTGTTGAGTATGAGGTAAATTCAGGTTAAGATTAACAGTTTTTAAAGATTTCAAATTGTAATTGTTCATTTTAATATTCAATATAAATTGAAATTACCCCAACAAAGTAAATAAAGTAAGACCAGAAAGAAACGTCCGACATCGTACAAAATTAAAATTAATTTAACTCCATCCGACATCGGATAAAATGTTAAAATATTCGGATGAAAAATGGCGCCAAAATGTTCTGACCAATCGGACGCATGAGACTCCGGCTTAAGACTGATCAGTTGGACGTTTAAAACTTTTATTTCTCCACACTTAATTTAATTTTAAACAATCTTAATCAAAGTTTTTGATCTCCATGATTAAAACTGCTTTAAAAAAACAAGATCTATGGGGCCTTAAGATTTGAAATCACTTAAGACATCAAAGAGGCTGGCGCTGCTAAGGAACTTGTTTACAACATAATAATTGACGGTTTAAATAAATTGTCAAAATTATTTTTTTATTTGAAAAAGAATACAAGTTTAAAAACCCATTTAAGAAAATGGGCTGCACTCCGCAAGACATTTTAGAACCTTTTAAGTTAATATCATTAAACTTTTTGCCAATTTATTTATAAAAATAATAAAAATAAAATTCATTAAAAATAAATTGGCATGCGAGGCTGGAACAGAGAGGTAAATATTTTACCTGCCTAAGGGAGTTCAATTGCTGTGTTCTACCCTTATTCACGGGGTAAAAACGGTGTTTTCTAAGAAGGTAGTTTACCTGCCTAAGGTAGATAAAGTGCTGTTTTCTATCCTTATTCAGGGGTTAAAAACGGTATTTTCTAAGAAAGTAGTAGAAAAAATACATTCTGTTGTTTAGAGCATAGACAAAATTTGTACTTGGTTTGTTGTGATGGATAGAATATTTGTTAATGAAAGGCATTAGCTAGGAACTCGGTTTCAAATTTTAGTTGGTATTAGGTATTTATTATATCTTAAAACCAATATATTTTTTTGCAAATCGTTTAAAATTAAAAGAGGACTGAATAATACAAAATGATGAAAATGGATTAAGTAATTATAACCTAATAAAAAGTAAATTAAGTAAATACCTATGTATTTATGTACTTATAGATAAGTATGTCTATATGTAATATGCATATCCTTTATGTCCCCATTTACCAACTTAATTGTGGGTAATTACATCTGCTAAATAGGCATAATTTTATCGTAAGTAAACCAGTCACCAATATTTATAACTATACCTAATGATAAAAAAATAATTCATTTAATAAACCCAAAAATAAAAATTGTAAACTCCCACTTTTAGTAGAGAGGTACATATCGTTAGAACATTATTTTTATGTTATTGTCCATCATATTATCATAGAACCTATAATTAAAAACACATTTTATATTTTAAACCTACTTAAATTTAAAAAATCTTTCAGATAAGGAAAAAGGGAAAAAACCAGCAGCAAATTAAAACTACGCAGTATTTTTTAAACGAACAATAAACGACGATACTCCCAATTACAGACAAAGTGAGAACCATCAAACAAAGTAAGTTAAAAAGAGATGCAGTTATATATTTCAGTCTAGTCATAACCATCCAAACAATCAATACCAACACTGGGTCACGGAGGTACGCGTCATATTCGAGAAGATTCTGGTAGAAGGGGAGAAACTATAAATAGGCCTCGCGCTCTGAAACTCGTCACAGTTTGTGTGAATTAGTGTTTTGAATTTATAGCCAAGAGAAGAAGACTGTGGTATGGTGTTTGTATGCAGAGTTGAGCCAGCCTGTGACGCCATTTTGCTGCAAGGTTTTAAGGATTTGTATAATATTGTTTTGTATCTTATCTTTTTTTGTTTATCTATATATTATTTAGCAGTGTAATCATTTTCTAGTTTACTTAAATGAACTAAAATATAATTTTCTTGCATAAATTTTGTCAAAATAATGCGTCATGGCGTTCTCCATTAACATCTGGCCAATGTAAATGGAGATCACGACGAAGTACCATTGTGGTTTTTGGATTTTTTATCAACGAATTTAGCTTAGAATTTTACAAAATTTGCAAGTATTATTTTATAAAATTTTTATATTTACGCTAAAATGTGTAAAATTTTACAAAATTAGCAAGTATTTTTTTTAAGTAAAATGTTCATATATTCGCTTAAATGTGGTATCAAATTTATCCATTAATTTCAGAGAATTTCAACATACGCTGTTAAAACGTCGTTCCTACCAATTTTCCAATATGGCGCCTTAGATAAATAGGGTGCGGTCATCTAGTTGAGAGCGCATGCGCTGTTAGATGAAATCAATTATTTCTACCGAGGCAGAATAAAAATACCTAAATATGGCGACATAGAGGTTGAACAGAATGGTATGCTAATGATAAATATTTTAAATACATAATAAAATTTAGAGAAGCCTACTGCTTCGATTAGGTCTTTAAACTGGCTTTTGGCCAGAAAATTAAACACTTTTCTAGATATTTCCAACGTTTCGACCGAAGTCTGGAGAGGTAGGAAGCGGGTTCGTAATACGTTGAAGTTCGGACTCACCCCCTGCGGCTCCCTGATCGATTATCGAGATCACTGAGAATTTTAAGAACTATTTTTTCTTACTAGATGCTAGTGTTAAAAACTTAAGAATTTTTATTTTTAAACTTTAAAATTATGTTTTATTTTTATCTATGGTGTCCATGACATATTAAAGACTGTTACTATTTACTATTAACGACTTATAGATTGCCTACAATTTAATAACATTTTATATCTACTGCTTGTCAACTTTAACAAGATATTCTATTTTTAATATTTTTTATTATAATAGTTATTAAATTGAATAGTGTCGCATATGCATATGCTTCATCAAAAATTAATTACATGTTTATAATAATATACATACGGTAATACTTTGTACCCCCATTATTATAACGAAACAATCTATGGCGTTTGTACAAACTATATAACCACAGAATACGTAATAAAATATTTTAAAAACTAAAATTAAGTCTTCCAAGTGTTATTAATTATTAAACCATATATCCCACAAAATGCGGCAAATGCTGCAATAAAAAATAGTTTTAGAACTATTAAAAATTCACTAAAAAGTGAATAGAAAACTCTAGGTATTCTGAGATATTGCGTAAGCTAAATATAATATGCCGTTTTTCACAATTTGTTTAGCACAAAGTGTTATTAAAGATATTTGATATACTTGCCAGGTGGAGCTGCTTATATCCAAATACTAGATTATACACATACACAGTCAATTGACCCTTACGAACTTTCAAATCGGCTTTAGAAATACTTTAAAAACCTCTCAAAAATTATAAAACATATATTATCGTTCGGTCACTGTTTTGAAGGTATGAACAGATTCAAAAATTAAGCCAGAAATTAAAAAAAAATAATATTAAAATAATTTCATATAATATGTATGTATATCTTACGCAGACTTTAAGTAGTGAAATGCGGCATATTAAATTAATATCAATGATACCTAATATCTCAAATGCTAAAACTGGAATTTACATATCCCATTCTCAAAATACACAGTTAATCTGGAGACATCTTTAATATCTTCAAAAGGGGGCCTTAAGACAGTAAGTACCGATTATAAAATTATTACTACTTTGTATTTGTTTTATAGTTTTTTTATGTTTATCGATGCATTAACTAACCATTTTCCTTTTTTTTTAATTTTAGTAGTTGCGATATGTGAAATCACAAAAAAAATGTTTAAAATCTTTCGTACATATAACTAAAAATTGAGTGTTTTTCTAAAGAACCTTGCGCAATAGTAAGAAACGAAAAGACATGTTTTATTTTTATAGTGTGTAAATATTAAATGAAATCAGGTTTATTTTAATTATTATCTGGGTTTAATTTGGTAAATAATTACAAAATTTTTATGACAGTATTAAAACAATAATAGTTGCGCGCCCAGAAATCGCCACAAAAGTATGAATCTTTTGCACATTTAACTAGATGTCAATAAGACCTTATGCAATGATTAAAAGCGACCAAAAAGGGTTTATTTTACTTACTATTTAGCGAATTATTGCTTGGTTTATTTTGGTAATTATAAGTACATTAATTGTTATAATAATACATGTTACCGAAAGTAAAGAAACTAATACTAAGTTTTATATTTTATTTTATTTGGTTTGTCTATTGCGTTGGTGAGTAATTTTTTATATGCTAAAAACTGAAGGTATGAAAGAAGGTTTCCAAATTTAGTAGCGTAGCAGTTCCTGATGTGCGCCTTAAATAAAAGTTTAGTATGCTAAACATAAGCAAAATCTTAAACTAGACACTTTATACTAGGTATGTGATCCAACTTAAAAGCAGTTTAATAAAACTGTCAATACGTCTTTAAACATAAAATCATTGACTATATAAAGGTTAAACAGTTTAAAATATATGGACTCTGTTGAGTAAATAAAACATTTTACGTTTTTTAAAAATAATTTAACATTTTAATATCTATCCGTCCTAAGATACTTTCTAATACTTTTCTTGGAAATAATATAAACATAATTAAAAACGTTATTTGACTTTTGCCCAAAATATATACCCTTTTTATATTTTTTAGAAATACTTCCTTAGGCTGGATTTTGGTACTCGACGAAGGTCCGGACTAATATCGGTCGAATGTAGCTATATCAATGAAAATGTAAACTGACTACAGTGCAGAGCTGATAGACTGCTACTGCACTGTAGCTGATGATATATTTTTTTTATTAATATAGTAAAGTTCCACCGATGTCACTGCTAACCGTCTGTCGAGCACTAAATCCAGGCTTAAAACTATCAACCATTTTTTACATAAGCAACTTTAACACTTTATACAGGGTGTTTCTTAATAACATGCTAATATTTAAGGGGGTGTTTCTTGGACCCATTTTAAGAAAAAAACTTCATATGAATGTATGTCCTAAGTCTTATCTATTGAGATACAGGGTGTTAAAATTTTAACATTTCCAACACTTTAACTCTTTAATGCATAAACGCCGTACACCAATTTTCATAAAAATATTTAAAGTGGTATGAAAATGACAATAAAAAAATATATTTTTTTAAATTGTATCACCTTGTATCTCAAAAGATAAGTTTTTTCTTAAAATGGGTCCAAAAATCACCAATGACAAAATATTAATTTATAATAATACGACTATGCGCACATTTTTTTATAAAATTGCTAATACTATGTATCTACATAAATCTTGATCTACATTTTATGGATTGTATGTATTAAATTAGATACCAGAGGTATATTGACTGACTAAAATTAACTTGAATACAGTGTATCCAAAATAGTATGAAAATAACTAATAACATAAATAACGGGATTATTAAGTTTTTCTTTATATAAAATCTAAGTTACAAAATATTTAAAGTGCATGCTGTCTAATAAATAACTAATTACAGAAGTAAGGAATATTGCTTGCAGGCTTTATCCAAAATTTTCTTTTAAAACGCAGGGTATTATTTTTTATTTAAAGCAGTTAAATAGGTACCTCAAGAAATGATTACGCCTATCAGCTTTTATATTATGCACAGTTAAAACGTAAACAACCGATGCGAATTGTTTCATACATCTCTAATTGCACTTAAAACGCAAAAACCATATTTTTCACCCCTATGTAAGATTTTTTTACCCAAAATAAGTGGTTTTACGATTTAATTTTTATTAATACCAAATTAGCAATAAAAAAAATAAGACAAAGGCAGTATTTTATAAGTTTTAATTTCATATATAAATATTCCAATTTAAATATTAGCCCGTAATGCCAATAACTTTTTATTTATTTGTAATTTTAAAAATCCCTTTAAATTGTCTTTAACAACCGGAAATTAAAGAAGTTACGATAGGTGTATTATAATAAACAACAGTGATAACTTTTTTCTCAGTTCTAAGTTTCATCAAAGGATAGACCGAACATTCGCGACTAGTTTCTTAAGAACATTAAGGTTCTAAGTTTATTGAATGTAATTATCAATTTTTAAATTTGGTTGAAAAAGTCTTTTTATAGGGAGTTTAAAAATTTATTTGATATTTTAATATAGGCTAGCATTTAAATTGGTTTTATATTTTAGTGTAAACGTAATTAAATTATTTCTAGTCTTAACAAACACCACAAGATCAAACACTAATTCTTTTTATCTACACAAAACCTATTTATATCCAATATTAATGTTTACAGGACTCAAGAAATGAGACACCCATTTACACGATTTTCAATATTATTTAGCGATTTTTTGTATTTAATCATCAGCTTTAAACAAGATAACAACAATTACTTTTAAGTACAAAATTATCGTTTACAGAGCTAACCAAAATCATGGTATAATCTTCGAAATTATTCATTTTAAGTGACATATAGTTTATTAACCACAAACTGTTTGTCAACATCTTATCTTTTGCGTTTTTTCTGAGGTTTATATTCATTTTTGGTTTAATCTGTAGTATTTTATCTGAATATCGTGTAATTCAGTTTCTCTGGTAATAGCTTCACACAAAGCAAATTAAAAGTTGTATAAACAATATTAATTTTAAAAGGGATCTACAAGGAACAGTACAAATAAGTACAAGTTAATACTGCGTCAAAGCATTTTCTTTTTTTTTATCATAAAGCACTTAAATTATTAGGCTTTTGCGTTGCCTTTGTAATTTGTAAGCTTTTGTAAAGGTATATTCGTTATTGCAGTTAATTTTCATATTAAAAAAACTAATAAAAATATATAAGATAATTTGCTAATCAAAGTTGTATAGTATAGTAAGTAATTACGGATTATTATGAACTACCATTAAAATATTTTATTAAAAGAAAAAATGGGAGAAGACCGAGATGTATTTTTTTGTTCATTGTTTTAATATTTTTTTTTTAATGCAAAGATGTTCACATTTCCAGAAACGGTATTTGATTGCTTTGAGATTTTAATTGGGTTTTCTTTCAAATAGTATTTGTTAAAATTATTTTACATAAAGTAAAAGAAAAATTATAATGCAAAAGTTCGGAAAACTTTTATAAATTATCTACAACTGTACTAAAAATCAAAGCTGCCTATTAGTGGGTTTGACTATCATTAGTTTATAAATCTGTTAATTGTTTTTATAATTTAGATATGTTTTAAAATGTAAAATAAAAAAAATATGTAGTTCTAAAGTATGTACCAAGAACCCACATTTTTCTTATCTTTGTTAATTTACCGCATAATGCTAAAAGTTTTGCGTAAAAGGTCTGTATATGTATTTTAGACCTTAGGTTTTTAACAGCTTTTTACGGTAAATTGCTATTATAGAAAAGAAATCTAGGGGATTTTGAGTATAATATACGCTTTTCTTATTTGCATAATTTATTATAATTCTTAGAGGGCTGCCCTTCAACTAACACAATATGTTTTACAGAATTTGTATTGATGTAAATAATGGTAAATTCTTCTTTCTTTAGATATATGGCTTCCTAATAACTTTTAATGATCAGCTCTGTTCTAGAAACAATAAACTAAATTGTTTATTTTTTTTATTTTAAGAGGTAAAAACTCTCAATTTCTGGTCGAATAAAGCAAATGTTACCAGTAAGACATCAGCAGGCGATATATATAAATTAAAATACTTTTTGGTCATGAAAAATGTCATCTGCTAATGCAGAAAGGAAAACGTGCGTTAGTCAGTTTAACCGACAATTTGCTGTGTTGCATTATTCGTGAGTGTAAACAAAAAATTATTAATGCAGCTCATTTTTTAATAGTAGCAAAAATAAAGTAAAAAAAAAAGAAAGAAATTATTGAGTATACTTATTTTAATTCGGGTAAAAATTAAAGAAAATGCTGAATGCTGTGTAACTAATTTAACTTTTGAAACAACTATCCATTTTGCTTTTAATTTGTATAGGTAAACTAAGGATGCGCTGCTATCCAAAAATTGGTGTTAATAATAATAATATATCGTAATATAAATATAATAGCTTATCGCCTTTTAAAAATTTGATTGATTAGGGTAATAATTTTAACTGTTAAAATAAATATTTATGAGTTAAGGGACCGAAATTTTTTTATAAATATTAGGTACTGTCACGTTCAATTAATCATATTAAATTATTTTGATTGTGCTTATATTTTTTTTAGTTACTGATTTGTTAATGTTAATAATTGGTTAATGCAGTATATTTTATGAAGTATAGAAAAATGCCACACGAACCTTTTTGTTTTTTTTTGAAAATTATTAGAAGTTGGTGTATAATAAAATATTTTTTTATTGGTGTTTAGGGACAGTCAAAATTTACATAATCTAGTAAAATAATAATGTCAGTATGTTTAGTATGTAAACAAATGAACAAGCAAAAATATACAAACAAAATATGTTAATATTTTTTGGATATCAGAACGAATAATTTAGCATTAAAAGAATATAAACTTTACTGGTAATTCTTAAAAAAAAAATTAATAAACAAATTTAACGAAAGTAATTCATACCGAAAATTAAATAACAATTCTTTAAAACAAACAAATTTCATAATATAAAAACAAAATATAAATTAAAATTGTAAAACAATAAGTCTTTTTGAACTATGTATTATTTAATTATAGGCAAAACCCTATACTAAAATTTTTCTTTGAAGCTTTTTTTCTACAAAATCATCAATTATCTTATTAAAATTTACGATTACATAAATTTACCGTCCTAGGCTTCAGCCTACTCAGCCTTTGCGTAAATACACCTCTGTAACTGTACCCAAAATTATCTAAAAAAAATCAGGTTTTACGTCTTCGTCGTTTTGTTTAATGTTACCTCCAAGAAGTAAGTACCTAAGTAGTTTATATTATTTTGTCTTATAGATATTTCTAGTTCATTGTCTGTACGTTGTCAATTATACACCAACTTTTATTAGTGATGAAATATTCTTAAAATCAATATATTTTTTGTAAAGTGAAAAAAATGGTAAAAATTATCAATGTATCCCATGTTTGCAATCAAGTTTTTATTATAGGCATTTAAGACTTTTCTGCTTTGCTCTATTCGTTGTTTGTGTTTTGGGTGTTTATAGTAATATAAACGTTGCAAATTTTGGATGTGTTTGTAACCTTTTACCAGTGTATTATTAATATGAACTATGGTACATATTTTTATGTAAAGAGTTCTGTAATATTTTAAAACTTAAGAGATAAAGTCTATGCAACAAACCTAGAACAGAAGTTTACAAATCATATTAAGAGAGTATAAAGGATTTTTCTTCAATATAAGTAACTTAATATTATTGATTTCGCTGATTGATTTTTAAAAAATGGGTACATGCGAAAGGTTAAAACAAACTAGTAGATATTTCGTATGCTTAGTTTAGCAGACTTAAATTTAAATGCAAGAAAATACATACAAACAGAAGCTTCTTAAGTAAAAAAAAACTTATGCGAATTAAATACTTTTATTTAAAAAAAAAATACTTTTATAGTAGGAATCGCTCCAAAATATTTTCGATTAACTATTGTCACCTTGTGTATGCTTTGTAAAAATATAACAATATTTAAAAAAAGTTGTTGGACGCTGTGGCAACCTTAATAACATGATTAAGTTAATATGTTTAAAAAAACTTTGTAAAATTGAGTGGACATTGCAAACAAAAATATCTGCTTTACATACAGCTTTTGTAGCAAAATTAGTTAACTTCAGTTATATTGACAAAAAAGAAACATTTATGTAATATATATTAATTTTTATTTCACAAATAAATTAGTTAGGAGCTACTTTTTAAGCAGCTTTTAGAAAAAAATGCAAAAAAAATAAATAGGCTTCTATATCTTAACAAAAATTAGGTTTTGCACTCCGAGTTCACCAGTATCAAAACCAGTACATTACATATAGCATGTTGAAATGTAAAAAATGGATTTAATTAAAAACTTTATAACGTTATACCAGGATCCCGCATTTTTCTTAAAATAATTTCTTAATAGCAATTTTCCGTAAATTACTATGAGTTTTTCGGATAAGGTCAGTATATCTAGGCCTTTAGGTTTTATATGGTTTTTTACGGTGAATTGCTGTTTTAAGTAAGAAATTTAAGGGGTCTTATTATAATGTTTTATTAGGGTAGGTAAAGTATAAAAGTAATTATTTATATTAACTTAAATATAAAAACGTTTTCTACTTAAAATGCGCCTCAAGGTATTAACAACACATTTTATTAAAAGTAATAACGCGTTACCTCTTTTCGAATATATGTAGGTATTTGTAACCACAAATCTAAGTTTAACAGTTTGGGTATTCACAAAAGTAAACATTTTAAAAGTTCAAGCCCTGGTCTAATAATATAAAATAAATGCCTAAACCTAAATTAAAAAAAATATATATGGTTCTACAAATAATAACATGATAGCAAATATTCAGAAATAGAATCCAATACAAAGGTACGCTACTTTAAATATTAGCCTGTCTGTACTAAATTGATAGTTTTTTTAACTTTTTTACTTACTTTATAAAGACTATAATAAACTATACAAAAAAAATTAAATAGAAAAAAACAAACATAACTTGATGGTAATATGATGTAATTTGATATACAGAAATGATAGACAGTCATAAGTCATTGAAGGGGCTCTAAATATGTCATTGTATATGTTTTAACTAGGACTAAATTGTTAGTCGTAATGAATTCTTTGACCTACTGTAGAATAAGAAGCATGTGTCGAAGTCTTATATTTTTTGTATTTAAGACAAAAGTTTTTGTTTAGGATAAGAGACCAATATTTGGTTTGGTATAAGAAAGAAAAAGTAGTAACGCATAAAACTGCATAAACGTAAATATTCAAAAATATACGCCACTTACGTACACATACCTAGAACCCTATATATTATTATTTTGTGAAAATTTTGCACAAACTGCTCTTGAGTTTTTCGGAAAAGGTCTTACCGCAGGCTCGCACACCTTATTTACCAGACCTTAGGTTTTGTACAGCTTTTTGTGAAAAGTTGCTCGAAAATAGGAAATATTGGGGACCTTGGTACCAAATATTAGGGTAAATTAGTTTAACTCTTTACGTAAAATCTGAAATACAAAAACTTAAATATATTTCATAAACCTACATGAGAAAAAAACCTAATAATTCTAAAAAAAATATATATATTTTCTTTAAAAGAATTACATACTTTATATTTAGCTAAAATACACCTCTTACTATACAAGGTGGTTCAACTTAAGAGTTGTCATTGGTAACTAGGTTAATATTATTAAATTGCTTTTGTTTAAACTAGCCTAGTAGCAGTTACTAAATATAACGGTAAAAACAAATACGCAGGACGCCTAAAACGTAACCGAATGCCTCTCAGTTAATAAAAAAATTTATAATTAAATTTTAAATCTATACCCTATAATGGTAGTTTTTAAAATTTCAATTTGTTAGAATTAGTTAATCAATATTGCGCAATTAATTTTAATGTCTAATTTACTTAAAAAATATTTTTATTTGCCGCACGCCCACTGTTTATTTATTTTAGGAAATATATTTTTTTTAATATGAAAAAAGTATTTACTTGTATTAGACGGTTACTAAAATTTGTTGCAATTAAAATTAAAAGCTTTGTAGAATTTATTTGATCCTATAAACAGGTGCTAAATACTGTAGATGTTCCCATTACACTGTGAAATTTAATTTATTTCGATTTAGTTTTAGGTTGTATATACATTATAGAGTACGTGCTCAAAAATGTTATATTCTTCTCTTTATGTTTTTGTCAGACTTGACATTAATCTTCGCATTCGCGAATATCGGCGGCAGATATTCGCATTCGCAAACGCCTAAAAATTGACTCTCATTACATCACTTATAAATAACAAGACTATTTAACATAACATTAATTTGGTAACTTTTCTCTATTTTCTTAATTATTTTTACCTTCACCAAATTATCAAGATTGTTTAATATTTTATCAAACTTACACTGCATATAAAATTTATCCTTTATTTAATCAATCAAAAACCTATTTTAATGTCCAATGCACCTTTAATAAAAAAGTATAATGTTAGAAAAATGTATCAGTATTTTATAGTATGATAGTGAAAAGCATATATGTATGATAATATTCTTTATAAATAACAGAGTTACCTATTTTTGTAATTAAATATTTATGAGGTCAAAGTTAGCAATGGATCCAGTGTTTGTGAAAATTGTTTGCTATAGGTCTTTGGAACTTAAGGCTTTGCGATTTGTGTTTTATGGTTCTGGGTGCCTAAAGTTATCTTACTTCACAAACGTCGAATAGGTAGATAAACTTTTCCTTGTATTTTTACTTTTTATATTTTTTCTATAAACTCATACGAAAAGTACGGTTTTTTAAAAATAATATATGGAGACATTTTAAGAAGACAGCATACCCTCATTAAATATAGCCAGGTGAAGAAAAATATATAAATTAAGATCTATTCATTTTTTGCTATTTAAGAAAAGTGTTTGTTTAGGTTATAAAACAAAAAATAAAGTAAAACTAAACGCTACTATTATTATTTTTTATTATGACACAGTTTGTTACATGAGTAAGGCAATCAAACTGGGTATTCCTTGGTTTTCTTACGATTTTTACGATGCATCTTTTTGCGGTAAATTATTTATAGGTAAGAAATATTGGGGATTTTGTTATAGTATGTGCCGTTATTTGTTTACATAATTTAAGATGAACAGTAATATTATAATACAAATACACTTTTCCTCGACGGATCAAATTAAATGTGGTACAATTTTTATGAAAGTATGGCCAAGTATTTTACTCTTTGACTTAATATGGTAACAAGTTAAAATAGATATCTGGATAAAATTCTTTAATTATTAAATTTGACAATATAAGGTAAAAGGAAGAGTTATCAATAGATTTGATTTTTGCAAATAACGTTTTGACTATATGCATTTTGGATTCTCAGCTTTGCTTGGATCAATAAATATTTTGTGGTTCTGAGTGCCTATAGTTTTTAAACTTTGCTAATTTTAAATCTTTAGATAACCCCCTCGTATATGGTGTAGGATATTCAGAAAACGGGGGCTTCGAATAAGGAACCCCTCTTTTCTAAAATGGTTGTTTTTTTTTATAAATAATATAGGTAATCAGTAAGTTAACTACGAGATAAAACTAAAATATATTACTGTTTATTTTTTTTAACAGAATTTAGAGTTTATTAAAAAAATGCAGAGATTAAGGCTTTTTTGCTTTATTGGCAAACATCATAAGAAATTTCTGTCGATTGTTAAAGATGTTGAATTCTTATCTTTTGTTTAAACAAATTTAATATTTGTTTTTACTTTCGTATCTATCATCTGATTTAATTTTAAGAAAGCATTTTTTAAATCTAACAAAATTGATTGCTTTGCTTGCTTTTTAAAACAAAGTGCAGTCTCTTAACTTTCATGTGTTAGTATTTTTTATACTAAAAGAAATACACCTCCTGTCCTTCTCCCATATTTTTTTTTATTTGTGTCGATAGTAGTTTCACACAGCTTTGTAAATTTTCTAGGATGCATACCTCTTATTGATCAAAATATACTTTTTTAATATTATTTAAATTCCCAGTTAATTAAGCTTTTTTATGTAGTCGTAAGTTTTATCTAATTTTACTGAAGAATTTGCGCTAAATGTAGTATGGACTTACTAAATACCAGAAACATATCTGCAGTAAAATATTTTAAATTTTAGACTTACAAGCTGATTCTTATATTAGTAAAAGAGGGTTAATAAAATACACAAATTAGCAAAAAATTACATACATCTTATCACTGCTTCTGCTTTAATAAAAAAATGTAAATACATGCATGATGTGTATGGTAATTTTCGAACGGAGAAGAAAAAAGAGGTATAAAGAAATGTTAAAACTAACACAATATAAAAGACTACCTGTTCTCGACATATACATAGCAGTGGGTCTGTTGTACTATTCCCAGCTCGCTTCCTATTGGTGAGAGCGTTTTGATACTCATACATGAACAATTGACACGATCTAGCGATTGTCTGCATTTGGGATCTAGAGCTATTTAAGTTTTCCATGCTTAACACCACTTTTTATGATTTTGAATGCTTCAATCGCTTTAATGATTTTGTTAATTTTTCATGTGTTGGTGTCCGCTTCTCCCAGTTTTTATCTGCTGTTTCCTATATGTATACTTTTTCCTAGTACTTCTGCTAAGTTTAACCTCCTAAAAATATATATGGTAAAAAGCATAATTTATTTCGTCTAAATAAAAAAATTAGCAATATCTTCTCCCACTTCGCCACACCTTTAACATTTTTATAGGTTTTAGTAGTGTATATAGATTATTTTAAAATAATCTTATTTTTTAAATATTATTTATTGTTACAGACAGAAATTTTTACGAATAACATAAATGTGATGTTTTCGATGCTTTGTCACAGAAAGAGGTTTTCGATGATATCTTCCTTTTAATTTTAATAATAATTTTTAAGTTAATTAATTTATTCAAATATGTACTTAATCTTATTTTTAAAGGATTTCCAAATTATTAATATAATATTTTTAAGAATTATTTGTCTTTATTAGATTTATTTGGTATAACAATATTTTTTTAGAAATTGGAATACCTAGATGGTTATTTAAACATTGGTTTAAATAACCTTATTTCAGCTGTTCTTAAATTTGTTGATCATTTGTTGATTATCATATCACTTACGTCCACAATATCTTTTTTCTGAATAATTAATACAAGACTATACAGATTATTTCTCCACTTCAAGGGGATCTCTTAGGAGAACAACACATTCAGATGTTGATGCTCATACATCGTTATAGTTTATAATTGCTTTAAAGTTGTTTAAAACTAAGTCGTTATATAGAATTGAGTAAAATTTTCTAGCGATTTCTTGTTTTTGAGACATTTGGAATTTTACACCACTAATAGTCCCAAGTGCTTGAAATTGCGGATGAAATTATGAACTTACGATGTTTAAGCGTCCGTCTGAGATACCAAGAGTATTGAATATGAAGCTCTCAAATTTTGTGATCTATAAAGATCCTGATACTTTTACGTGTTGACATTGTAGACCCGTAGGTAGCTTTAAAGTGAGTGGACTTTTTACGTCCTCCACTGCGACCGCTCGGTCTATTGTGGCTTACACCTTTTTATATTTCTCCCAATAGGATCGGACTTCTAATTAATCCGATACCAGATTGGGAGAGAGTTTTTACATCTCCTCTTACTCGTGTCCCTACCGGACACGAGCAAAATGTGTTCTGGTGTACCTGTCTCCTGGAGAGTATGACGAGCAGACGATTAGATCCATCATGCCCTCCTCTCCCGGTCTAGTGACGTGGGTAGCTACCAGGTCCTTGTTACAGGAACCAGATGTTTTTTCTGAGGCCGCATCTTTGGCCTTATCCTATAAAAACGGTTCTATCCGCTTTCTGTTTAAAGCCAGGAACCCTTTTTCCTATAAAGGCGGTTCTGTCTGCCTTCTGTTTGGATTCAGGGAACCCTTCCTAAGCACCTCTTTGTTTGGGATGGATTAGCCCTTCCCCGTCAAACAGGCGCCGGTGACTTCAGGGGCACCTTTCGAAACGGATTCACCCGCTTCGGTCGGCGCACCTTTGTCTGCTTGTGACCTTGAGTGGCACCTCTCGAAACGGATTTATCCGTTTCGGTCAGCGCACCTTTGTCACTTTTTTCCTATGAAAGTGGTTGTCCGCTTTCTGTTTGGAGCTAGGGAAGTAATAGTCCACCACGGCAGAGCCCCGCATTACCGCAGTAAGGCTAGATACTCTGAGATGTCGCCCTGTATCTTAGAGGCACCGTTGGGGACACCTGTTTAAGGCACAGGATGTCTCATTCACTCATCAGCACCGCTTGCCGATAACCAGCAACTCTAGCGCATGTTCCAAAAGATCCTACTGGGCCCAACCACAACGACGATGTGTGAACACAGCGGTTGGGTTGTAGACCGCTGGTGTAGACTAAACATTTAGTACTATTAAGGTTTTTGTCAGATTTTGGATATTGGATAATAAAAAATACTTCGTCTCAAGAGTATTTCGTAATTACAAAGCATTTTTCAATCTTCAAGACAAACCTAATAAAAATCTCTATTGGTTTCTTGACAAAATAACATTTTTACTTTTTATCAAGTAAGATGTTTTAATTTTTGAATAATTTTTCAAAACTTTAAAAAATTTAATATTATTCTTAGTATTAAACTTTATTATTTATATTTTTTATAATAATCGTTTTAAATTTAAGTAAAGCAAAGCAAATCATGGATAACATTCTTACTAAGAGGAAATTTGCTTTTTCGTGTTAAAACATATTAATAAAGTAAACCTTTTTGTTGTAAAATTAAGGAACATGTCAGAAAAGAAAAACACATAGTACCATTATTAAAAAAAAAAAATAGTAAGGAATCTTATGTTAAAACACAAGGTTATTAGTGGTACATTGTAAAGATTCTAAAAATATTGTATATAGAATTTTAAAGATGATTGGAAATCAAAGAACTATAGATATGTTCTGTATTATTGTAGCAAATTTATTCATTGAAACGTTCTTGTTGGGTATACGTCAAAAGAAACGATGGGACTGAAAAAAAAGTAAAATTAAATTAAAATTCTCAAAATTTTGGTAAAAAATTATAGATACTCTGAGATTGCTTCCATAATTTTTAACGTAATGTTTTGACATTAACCTGTTGTAACTGGTATATGTAATATATGTATATGAAAAAATGTTGGCAAATGTGGTATTCTTATCAATGTGGGTTTAAATTTAATCTGATGCTCATACATCGTTTTGGTTCATAATTCCTTTTTTTTAATAGGTACGCTATACGGTTGGTATTATTGTTTCGTTTTGTTGCGGTTTCCCACTGTCATTGCAATTAAGACATTTCACTTAATATATCCTAAAAAAAATGAGGTACTGAAAAAAATTATAGGTCATTAACAAATTTTCCATACAGTTTTCATTAAAAGTATCAAAGTAAAAAATTACAAAGGGTATTAGCAACGTTCTTGTGTATGTATAGTTTATTTTCGTGATATCCCCATTTCTTGGCGTTCTCAAGTAACGGTGTGAGTGTTCATAAACTGCTATATTTTAGCGAACAGCGATCCTGCATAATTTGCTTTAAAATGTGTTAAAACTGTACTGTTTAGATTTTAAAACATTAATCAATTTAACAGAAAAAAGGAAATGGTGTAACAATGCTTTATTTTGTTTTGTTTTATAAACCTTAAAGGTTTGTGTTTAATATTTTTTTTGTAAATATTTAAATGAAAATACTATTAAAATCATTTTAAATTTAATTTAAAAAAATATAGGTTTTTAGTAGCCCTAATCTTGTAGACTCTATATAGTAAGCGAGGATTGGAATTAGTCTTTATTTATTTTAGTAAAGCGGTTCTGAATTTTGATTGGTGCAATTGCGATTAATCTCAACGCATAATTTAACCACGTTTATCATATAAAAATATTGACCAGGGGTTTTCCATCAAAAACAGTTTTATTGTTGCCAATTTAAACGTTTTGCCAAAAGGTTTAGCGGTTTACATTTTTAGGTCTATATTTTAAACTAATTTTGCCATATTGCGATTCTTCCAATGTAAAAAATGAACTATTTGTTAATATATTTTAAAACAGAATTAGTATAGCTTGCAAATTTTAATAGTAGTCCTCTGATTTAAACAACCATCCATCATTTTTTCTTAGATATAGCCTAATGTACACGAACTGCCCACTTAAATAAATATGTTTTTTGGGCTAAAGTTCTGTAAAATTTCTAATTAAAGCTAACCCTAGACTGAGCAGATTTCAAACATCTCCTGTTATGGAAAATAAAACTAATACATTTATTTGTGAAGTAGTTAACTGTTTAATATTCTAATGTCTTACGGTGGCCTAAACATATTTATTGAAATTAAAGAGTATATTTAATACGAATAATGTTAGAAAAATTATTTATTTGTTGGTTAGCAAAGTAATTTAATAATAAACCATTTTATACAATCTTGGAAGACCATATTCACGTAAATAATATTGATCTATAATATTTATGTAAAGATGCGCATGTTAACCCTAAAATATTTTAAATTTTATTGTCTATCCTAAAATCTAATAACCATGTTAACTCCTATTATAAAAGTAAAACAAAACTTCAGACAATTCCACATAACGAAAAAAAATATTTCTATGTAAATATATAGAAGCTAAAATGCTATAAATACAACAGAGCTAAATACTAGAAAATTATTTACAAATTTTAAATTACATGCGTTGATGCTCATACATCGATTTAGTTTACTTTCCCCTGTACTGTTTTAATTTGCCTATTTTTGCTACTTTTTTTTCTAAATTTAATACTTGTAATGCATTATGTATTTTCTAAATTATGTAGTCGATGGTAACAGTGTAATGATAAAACTTAAAACGATTTTTTAAATATAAGTATGGGGAATAATTCCAGCAAATACCAGCAGCTGGGACATGAGCCTGATGCACATACTACTAGTCTCGAGTGTTGGTAATTGCGTATGAATTTGTAAACTTTCGATGTTTCAGTGTCCGCTTAAGACCAAATCAAAACAGCACTTCATACTGACTTATAAGTGAAATTATTGCTTTTAAATAATCTTAAAAGCCATTTAAAAAATATGTTTTTAATTAATTTAAAACAAGTTTATACTCCTAATTTAGGTGTAAACTTCAGTTAAAATTATTAATATTCTAACGCTTGATTAGTCCTACTAATATAGTTTTAATTATTATAAGAACAGCTGAAAGACACCAAAAAAGGTCTGCTAATTTTTTTGTAGGTATTTTTTGTTTTCCATTTTAAATAGAAAACATATTTTACAACAAAAAAACATACTTGCGTTCCCAGGTTCAGGTTTTTGTTGGGCGTTTTGTCTTAGAGACAACTAAAGAAGCTTTTTGTGTTTAATGCCAGCTTTTTCTTAAAACATACCAACAAGTGCGTTTTTTATAATTTTTATATTAATTTTATCAATAGTAAACAAATCTGATAAAAACATATTTTGTTTTTAGCAGCGGTTTTAGTTTAAAAGTTATATTTTCTCTACGAAGAGTATCCTTTGTAATTTTTTATAAATATGATGCTTAAGGCGTGTTTAAAATGGGTTTTCTATAACTAGTGAAATTCGTGCTTTGGGGTAAATACTACTTATTAAGTATAATTATAAAAAATAGTATTGTATATTTTGTATTAAGATTTCCATTTAAAAAACAATGACTTGCCTATACTTTATAATATTGCTTACCGTATATTCCTTATACAAAAATAAACATTCTTAATGCTTAGCAATGAAGTCTATGAAATTTTAAAAACTTTTTTAAGAGATTTTTGTAAATTAGTGTATAATTTGTCAAGTAAAGAATGTATGTATTCGAAATTATGTTTTATGAAGTATTCTCAGCTCAGCAATAACTAGTGTTTAAATGGGTGCGAAATCCCAGTGTTTGTCTAGCTTAAACATTGCATGTTGCCATTAAAGTGTTTAGTAATTTAGTGTATAAAACATGAAAGATAAAACAAGTAACCGTAATTAATTATAAAATAATGGGTAAACATCTATAGAAAATTGCAAAAGTAAAGCAGCACTTGTATTCCAAAAGATTACTGGGTTAAAAATATAAAATTTAGGTAAAAAATCTTTAAGAAATTTGTTTTTTCGTCGAACTAATATATAAGGGTTATAATAGCAAACAGTGCAAAAAAGTCCGTTTGGCAAAACGTTTTAAAAAGGGGTAACAGTGAAGACAAAAAAGAAATGTAAAGAATCACAAAAAATACTACTTTATAGGACAGTATGGGTATTATAAGTATAAACAGTTAAAAAAAAGTAAAACATGGCAAAATCTAAAATTAATATAGTCAAATCCTATTTTAAAAATGGTAACAAATTTATAGGTAAATAATAAATAATGCTTTTATTTTTTTTTGTAATAAAATATTAATTTAGGGTTGCTCCTCGCTGTTATTAGAAAATAAACTCTTGAACCGTATTATTTTAATTTAATTTGTTAGGCAATTATTTTATTGGTATATAATTTTAAACGTATTTTAATATATTATCCTATGTTAATATTTTTACTCGTAAAAAGATTACGACCAATATAAATTTTACTTTTCGTATTTATTTTAACTTGGAAGTTATTTTTTTTAAGTTTTAAATTAATTTAAAACAAGTTTATATACGTAATGTGGGTAAACATTTCACTAATAATTATAAATATTCTAAAGTCATTGTTTGATTAGTCCTACTAATATATTTTTAATTATTATAAGAACAGCTGAAAATCACCGAGAAATGTCTGCTAAATTTTTTGTAGGTAATTGTTTTTCCCTTTTCAAATCAAAACATATTTAACAACAAAAAATACATGCGTTCACATGTTTAGGTTTTTACAGAGCGTTTTTTCCTAACGGCAACTAAAGAAGCATATTCCTTTTTAATGTCACCTTCCAAACAATCACGTTTAGCAAAACGTTTTAAAAAAGGTGACAGTGAAGTTTAGAGCAAGGCTAATAAAGAAATATAAAGAATAACAAAGAATATTACTTCATAGGACAGAATGAGTATTATAGGTATAAACAGTTAGAAAAAAAAAGGGAAAACATTGTTAAAATCTCAAAGTGTCACTACTTTTATTTCTTTTAATATAGTTTTCATTATCTGATAGATTTTGTATGAAATATGACTTAAAAAAAACCTAGACTAAAAAAATAAAAACCGTATTGGGGCAACATATTTTTTTAATGCGCAGGATATTGTCCTTCAGCATGTTTTTTATTGTCCTCACACATTTTTTTGTTACGTAGAATATTTTTAAAGTATTGTCTTATTTATTCTTTGAACTTATATCATTATTTTTTTTTCTAAAAATTTATATTTGTAGTAACGAATTCCTATTTTTGGTATTTTTGTAAATTTATAGGTGTTTTCTTTATTTATAAATGTTTCTAAAGCTTGCTAAATAATGTTTTAATATTTAGGCGTTAAAATATAAAAGAAATGTGAATGGCGAGTTAAACAGCTTATGTCATGAAGGTGTATTTTAATCCTATTAAAATGACGCTTTAGGAATAATTTTGCTCCTCTAGATACATGTTTAAATGGTTGTTCAATGCATTTATTTATTTTTATGTTTTTTAAAATGTAACTGTCTTCCAATTCCAACTGTAGGAGAAAAAGGTTATTCCAACAAACTTATATTACCTAAAAATAGCTAAAAAGAAAAGCAAAACATCACATTTACATTTGATGGATGGATAATATTATCTAATCTTAGTTATTCCACAATTTCCCTTTCTTATCATTCTGATTTTTTGGGGACTTTTCATGTATTTTTTTTTTTTTTTTGGTGTTATTTCTGTGATGCAATAACAGTATATCAATGTTGACGCTTGGTACCTATAGTTATATTTATATTTGTTTTTGGTGCATTTTTATTAACAATAGTATCAATTAAATTATGTTATGTTTAATAAACCATAAATAACACGTAGAATAAGCATGACTTTGTTTTTTTTTCTATAAAAATCAAAGTGCTAAGTACTGCTGTGCAAAAGAGCGAGGCTGTATTGTTGCATATAATTTAATATGTTTTTTTAAAGTAAAGGTTTTAATATATTTTAAATAATAAATATTTATTTAAAAAAAACATAATTAATTTCACCCAAATAATTTGTGTGTGTAAAAATGTTTTAATGTGTAAAAACAAAAGCTAGCAAACAATATGCAAAAATATGTTCAAATATACAACTCTCTAATAACGTTAAAAGATTACCTGTATATACCCACTTATTAAGCATCTGATGTATGTTTTAGAGTAGATACCATCACACAATTCATTTATAAAAAAGGGTTTAATAAATGTATATAATAGACTTGGTAAAATTGGCAATTAATAATAGAAGTGTACACAAAAAGCAGCAAGAAAATCTTTATTTATTATACGGTAATATACTGTTTCTTTGGTAAAGTACCTCCTTTCGAAACACAATAAATTTATAAAAACTAAAAACATTTTAAAAAAATGTTAACAATTCGTTTACATATTTATGCTCGTTTTCGGTTTAAAGGAAAACAATTAAAACGGAAATTATTTAATATTCCTACTTACGAATACTAAAAATTAAATTGTAAAAAAAAATAAAGTTGTATTATAACTGGTTTAATGCGAATAAACTTAGAATATAAATTTAAAATAGGTTTTTTTCATAGTGATGACGAGACCGGTCTTGATCTTACAGTCTTGGTCGTAGTCTTGCAGCAAGACCAGACCAAGACTCACCTTTTCACTTGCAAAGACCAAGACCAAAGACCCAGGGTATGAAGACCAAGACCAAGACCGAGGAGTGCAAGACTACGCAAGACCAAGACAAACCTGCAAGACTCTTGCACTTCTGCGACTTTTTTTATTATAAATATTTAGTTTTATATTTAATATACAGAGGTATTTTATACAGACATAACAAAAAATGTTACAAGAACTTCAAAAGGCGATTATTTAATAACTAACTAGAGTTGTCTACATGAGAGACGAAGGACGAGACAAGATAAAGCCTTGTCTCATCCTCGTCTCGAATGAGATAATATGTTCGAGACGAGAGATTGAGACAAACGTTTGTCTCGTCTTGTCCTCATCTCGTTTGTCTCGTCTCGTCTCGTTTTGTTTGGTTTATTTTCAATTAAATTAATTTCAATATGCAATGCGTGGTATTAAGTATGCAGGATAATTTTAATAAAAATTTGATCGGAAGTTTAATAAAAAATGCTTGGACCCGTCGATTTTTTTATTTTTTAGGTACATATTACACATTTTTAAACTAATTTTATGTCTGCGCAAGGCACAAAATTAGTGGTAAAAGGACATATTTTTTAAAGGGAACACACATATTTTATCATTACATTATTAATTCCAATGTTTAATTCTAAATGTTTATTCTCAATTTTTTGATTAATTTTAACTTTCCATAATAATTAAATCATATCAAACTATCCTAAATGGCAATATTCTTATACCTACGTAACATTCTGGGTATAGAATATGATAAGTATAAGAATAACTAAATTAAATAAATGAAATACAAAATATGAGTAGGTATAGGTATTCTATTTTTAAATTTTAAAAAATTTCTTTTAGCACCCTAAAAGACTTTATGTCAATTCAAAATATCGTTAAAATTTAACATACTATTTAACCATATACCTAATACTTAGTAACTTCCATTATCTACATATCTTATATTCAAGGCATTAAAATAGGTACACTATATTTTTTCGTAATATCAAAATTGAATGGCCCAATGATAAAACAACGAAATAGAACTTTTTCGTTGAGTTTTTAGAGAGCCATAAGTAAAAATATCTGGTTAATTTTCATGTTTTTACGAATCAAAAAATGAATGAAGTTTAATAACTTAAAATTAAATATTAATTTAACAAATCGTCATTATTATTAAAAGAAATTTAGTAGTCAATTTAACAGTAATTGGAAAAACCAGGTTTAAACATTGGAATTTCACTCCATAATTTTTTCATAATACCACTTCTCTTGTAAGAAAATAGGCAATTAATTTAACTTCTTTTTTTCGTAATATCAAAATTGAATGGCCTAATGTTTTTTTAAATAAGTTATCTAGTGATGCTACTTACAGAATTGGTCTAAAAATTTCACAATAGAAAAAAAAATATTTTTGTTCCACTGTAAGAAGTGGCACCATTAGATTGCTTCTTAAAACTAAAATATAAATGTAAAGAGATAGATTAATAAAAAAATATTATTTTTATGTCATATAGAATAGTTTTTATATAAGTGAATTTTAAATATGACTTCCGGTTTTGAACTGAAAACTGATATTTAAAAATCATCTACGTTGATATTGTTTCACTTATGAATATCAAAATTGAATGGCCCAATGGCCAAAAATTAGAATATAAATTTAAAATAGGTTTTTTTCGTAATATCAAAATTGCAAGACCAAGACAGGAACAAGAACACCAAGACCAGACAAGACCAGAAGCCCGGTCTTGGTCTTGGTTTTTTTATACCTACACAAACTTATTTATGCTTACTAGCACCAGTTTCTAAATTTAAAATAATAAAGAAGTTTTTAGGCTGTGATATGATAGCTTTAAAATACAAAAACGAGGTGGGAGGTGGGCCAAATATTGTGTTGGCGGGGGGGAGGATGATATTGTGTATGGATGTGAGAAGTACAAAAAAAAATAATAGTTATTATTAGTGCATTGCATTGTAATTCACTTGCCTTTATGCAGCAATTTTTTAAAAATCTGTGTTTTCAATAGGCTTTAAGTGTTTTTACCATTTTATTATTTAGAATATGTTTAAAACATCGAAACGATGCAGTTACAAGCGGAGGCACAGCTTTATTTTTGTTTCGTTTCGTAATTTTTTATTATTAAATTATTTATTTTTCTGGCTCTCATAAAACAAGATAAAAAAGTATTAGTTTCAACAAAATTTTGAGATAAAGCCCTAAATAATATACTATAAATTTTAATAATACGTGCTGGTAGTAAGAATAACTTTTATCAGACGCTTGCAATAAATAACAATTAAAAAGTTTTATCATTTTTTAAGAATTCAGTTATTGGCTTAGCAAATACTGAAACTGTATTATAAAAGATAAAATATACTGCACATATGTTTCAACTTGGTTCCAACAAGACGTTAATTTAATCTATGTCTCAAGTCAATTTTAAAAAATATTTTTTATATTGATAAAAAACATTTAAAATATAGTTAAATAAAAAGTATATGTTGTACAATTATTTTTCGTTTTTATTGACTATGGTACCCTTAGTTGTGTTTAGGTAAATACCATGGTTTAAAATAAAATTATGCAGTTAGGCGTTCCTATTACGTGTCCTAAACCTAAAGATACGTATTCAGTTAAATTATTAAAGGCCGAACTAATAGTTACAATAATATTATGAGATGCATATTATCATAAGAAGTAATTTAGGATTACAAAATGATTTTAAAAATTAAAAAACTTTGTATTACTAACACCTCAAAAAAGTTTTGTCATTTTTAATAGTCTTATGTTTTTGTTGCGTTAGTTTGACCCCTTAAAAGTTAAATATTAAAGATATATTTTTAAATACTTTTAGTGGTATAAACATGTGTTTTTGAATTCTGCAACCAATATATATTCATTAATAGAGTTAGTGTAAATGTTGCATATAATTCTGTATATATGCTTTTAGTTCCTTGTTTTATATTTTAGTCGCAGATGTTAATGGGAATCTTTGATGTTTTAGTTTCTGCCTGACTCGCATAGTTCCTTATAAAACTAAGCATTGTGTATGCATATTTAACGTATCATCTAATCTTTGTATATTGTTTTTAAAAAGGAAATATTATTAATGAATTATATATAACAACAAATCGTATTTTTGAAACGATCACGTGAGTTTTTTAGCTTATATTCCAGCAAATTTTGTTTTCTGGTTAGTTCTAGTTCTGTTTAGTTCTGGTATAATTGGAAAAAGTAGTATTCTAAAATAAAATGTTTAAATTTTAAAATTGTTGATTTCAATTACCATTTTAAGCGAAAAAGGTTTTAAATTTGGCTGTAATATTTGTAACAATCGCACATTATAATACACTTATATGATTATCTAACACGTAGCTGCAATTTTTATTGTTTGTAATTTTTAAATGTATGGGAGTTATTTTGTTTCTATTTGGTTCCTAATCAACTTAACCAATCGTACCAGCCTATATAGCTGCTTATATTAAAGCGTAAAAATAATTTGTTAGTGTTTCTCTAAAAACTTATTAGTTTTAGCAATGCGCATGATCCAAAAATTTAAGGAATAATGATAAAATTAAAGATACTGAAGTGACCAATAAAATTAAAAAAGTGAATATCTTAAACTAAATTGTCAAATTTGTTCTTAATATGTTCAACCTAATAAGGAGAAAGTCTCTATTTCTTTCAAAAAAGTTTGCTTTATTAACATATTTAAATATCCCTTTTTTATTTTTTTTTAAATATTAACTCTTTATAACTTTGCTTATCTTCCAAGCATTTTTCGCTGTTTCACCGCATATAAATGTTGCACAATTCTTTATAATACCTTTTAAATTTTGCAATTTTTAAATGTCTCTACACATTTACTGTTATGTTTCTATAACCCGCTTTAGCTGATAAGTGAGAGTGAGGGAATGATCAAAAAGATAAGTATACTTTAAATTGTTATTAAAATCGCATCATTTTAAGGCATTATCTATTTGCAAATCCACATAAAAGAGAAATATCATTATTTCAATTAACGCATTTAACTGTTGGTACTTGCTTTTCCTGTGTGTTCGATTTAGGTTAAAAATGGTTTTATTACTAAAAAAAAGCATTGAACCTAAAACCTCGGACTTTTCTAGACTAAAGTAATTAGTAGTAATTCATACATTTAAGTGAGACAGAGTAATATACTACAGTTCATTAAAATGCTTTTAATCAAGGACGTGAAATAGACTCCCTGTCACTATCGATTGCATCTTTTATAACTACTTTTAAGTAGTTATTAGATAGGTTAATTTATGATGTTATTACCCTACAAGATATAACAAACTTTGGGTATAATACATTTGTTATCAAATAAAAAAAAATATTGTATAATATTGGCGACATCATTTTGAGTGGTCGACCAATAATCACTGTTAAATAATTGGAATCTAGTAATTAAATTAAATTATCAAGGTTACGAAGAAAAAATAATATACTAAAATAAATATAATAAAACAAAACAATAAGTAATTTAATATCTAGTCAAGTAAAAAAATATATTTATTTATAGTGATTATTAGTTGATTTGCAGACATATTTTTTTATGTCGAAATATCCACATTAACTTTTCAAAATATGGCTCGTATTTTATTTGTGACTTAAAAATTAAAAAACCTAAGACTTTGTTCTGCGTAGAAAAGTCGTTAATGGAAAAAAGTTTTGCTAGGTGGTTTTATTTAAATTGGGATCAATATTTTTAGAGATTTTATTTTCAGATCTTTAATTTCAAATACTTTCAATCGCTGATGAATTTTTGAAAGTTCGATGTTTTAGGTCTACACTTTCTTTAATACACTATTTTATTTCGTATTTTTGGTCGTAAAAATTATAGCAAAATCTATAATATAGACTTGATTCTATAAACTGGTTAACATTTTATTTGTTAGTATCTACTATATCTATATCTAACTACCTATAAAAGGATAATAAAATGGTTCTTAACATATTTTTTCTCCGGATGAAAAGTTTTTTGCTTTTATAATAAAGTTTAAGTTATTTTGAGTATTTTTTTTGAAATTTAAGTTATTTTGAGTATTTTTATTTAATGTAAGGTATTTTGGTAGTTTAGGCATTTCGAATAAAAAAAATAAATAAAAATGTGGTAAATGGAAATAACTTTAAGTTCACCTACATTTTATTTATACGTAGAAAAATTTAAAATTTCAATTTATGTTTATACGCTTTTATTGTATGTGTTTTAAACTGTTGTTAATTTAAATTTCTGCACGTTTACATAAGTACTTATGTGGGTAGATGTTTTCATAATTTATTTTTTGTTTTAATTTTAATAATAATTTAGACTACGTATGCCCGCTTTTGGTTTAACATGTATTTAAAAAAATGGATCTAAAATATTGAAATTATATGCTGTCATTTTTAATGAAGATTGCGATAAATCTTTTCAGTGGTTTTTTTAAAATTAAGATTTTATGATTTTTGATATTTTATATTTTAAGTGCTCCAAATCACTAGTGCTATTAATGATTTAATGTTTTAGTTCCAAGCTTTTCTATTTGTATGAATATTGTGTTAGTTTACACATGTGCATTGTATAAATTACCTATTACATTTGCTTTAATTACCTCATTTTACAATATAGAATCCATATAAATCTACCAAAGCGACAAATTTTGTTCTTTGGTAAATTGCTTATAATCTAAAAATATTTAAAATATATCCATGTGATTTTAAAGGAGAGTAGTTACCAAATTAAAGACGAATTTAAGTCTTAATGATTATGTCAAATTAATACCTGGTTAATAGGTGCTAAGTTAGAGGCGCATACAATAATGTAAATAAAGGTTTTAATTTATTGGTTTGCTTGTTGGAAGTTTATATAGTTATTTTACGTGAAATACGTACATTTAAATCTAACCAAGTGTTTATTTTAAAAAATGGGTTAAAAAATATATATAAAGAAAAGTTAACGTATGGTATGAAAGTTCTAAAAAGAGTACATACTCGTAATAATATAAAGTAATTATCTCAAAATGGTTTAAATCAAAAAAATTTATGAAGTAATGCATATAAAGAATGTAATACACTCACAGATATTACAAATACGTAAACCTTTTTTTAAAATGGTACATTCGTGAATTTTAATTTTGATAAAGCGTTGTTTAAAGTAAGGTTTTATAATAAGAAATAGTTTTTATGTAAGAAATAACTTCTGGTTCATGTTTTAATTTTTATTTATATGGAGCCTTTTAAAAAATAGTTATCATTGGCTTACGATTAAATGAAAGTTTTTTCTGGTAAATAAGATTTTTTCAAGTATTACCAATATTAGCTACAAAAATGCTAGGTCTAAGTTTTGGTAAATAAGCAGTTTCTACATTAGAAAATGTAAAAGGGTATTCTGTCATTTTTCAAAATATATTAAGAAGGGCTTTTACAGATGAAGCATTGGTAGAGCATTTTAAGAAAAAAAAATAAAAATAGTATAACTAACTAATAACTGTAAATAGTAGTATTTTATAAATAGTAAAGCGTTTTATTAACACATAGTAAAGCGTTTTATTAACACTTAAAAGAAAAAACTTCTGATAGGTTGGTTAATGAGCAATAATCTTTAAAAGTTAGTAAAACGATAAAATTGTTTAACAAAAATTAACCTTAAAAGGGAAGTAAATATGTATATTTAAATTTAAAAAAATAAAAAGCGTTTAAAAAAGTGTGTTTTTTTTAATTTGGTAAATGCCTAAATAGTATTATTAAGTGAATAGTGAAGCAATTTTAAGTATGACTAAAACATATTTCTAATTAATTTTGGTAGATATAAAAATTTTAATTTAATTAAAAACTATTATAAATATATATTTTTTAAAAAATGGTAAATGCGATCATTAGGAGTCAGCGAATACGTTAATAGCATTTAAAAAAATGACGTAAAAAAAGGTTACTACTAGAGATCGAACGCTGTAAGAACAACACCGATACGTCACGGTCTCATATGGCAAACTCATATAAAACCGTGACGTATCGGTGTTGTTCTAACAGCGTTTGATTTCTACTATCTATAGATTTCTGCTGCAAATAAATTATTAGGTATTTTTTTATAAACTAAAAGTAGCAATTAAGTGCCTTATATAATGGTTAACACATCTTAGAACAAGTTTAAGAAATGCGTCGTTAAATTTGTATATTTTATTATAGCAATATGTGGTTTTTAAATATAAAAAAGTTAGGCTTCCTCATAAAATGTTTTGACATTTTGTAATTTAAGGTAAATAAATGAATACGTATATATTGATTACTTATTATAAATAATTAACGCACTTTATCAGTAAAATTAGTAAATTCCCACGTGGCGTGTTCAAATCAGATTTAAAGAATACTGCCAATACCTTCTATGTACGTAGTACGTCTAAGAATAGTTTAATAATAAAATTTATGTTAATCAGTCTACAAGTGTGTTTAAATTTTTATAAATAATACAAAATATATATAAAAGTAATAGTATTCTCAAAAAAAGGTAATATTATACCATAATTTTGTTTTTTGTAAATTGGTAAATATTGAGTTTTATAAAATACTAAAAAATATAAGTCTTTCTAAAAATGATTAAACATATATAACAAATAACTTCTGGCAAATTAATAAAGGTGTAAATATTAATGAGAAGTATTAAAAGGTTTTCTGTGTGTGTGTGTGTCTTCAATTAAATGCTTTGGGTATACACTAATAACTTTTGGTAAATTACTATCTGCGTGAACTTAAATCTAAATTTTGAGGGGTATAAAATGTAAATAATGTGTGAGTTATAAAATACAGGTATCCCAAGAATGGTTTAAAAATGATTTATAAATGCGTAAACAATAATAATAAAATAAAAAAGTTAAAAAAAACTTTAAATAACTTTTGGTAAATTGACGAATGCGTAAAATTTGATAAGCAAAAACGGTGTTTTAAAAAAAGAAGAGATAGAGGTTTAAAACATAGGTACTACAAATAATTTTTGGTAAATTAGTGAGTACGCAACTTTTATTGAAAATAAAATAAGTTCAAGTTTAAAGAAAAGTTTAAAATAAAGAACACATGTCGTTTGATAAATTATTAAATCTAATAATTTTGTATTGGGTTAAAAAAATACGAAATAGGTTTACGTGCTACGAATAACTTATGAAAATTAATATACCTATGCGTAAATGTTCAAACTAAATGCTACATAAAATAAATGTTTTAAGGACAGATTTTAGGATAAACTTTTGTGCAGCATGTTTTTTGATCAAAAATAGATAAGTATGAATGGTGTTTTTTTAGTAAGATTTAAAATGTACCATATATAACTTGCGATAATCTAATAAATGCGCAAATTTTAATAAAAATTTAAAAAATGTTTTAAAAAAGTTTTAATTAAACTGCAAGTAACATTAAAAAAAAATTAAAAATGAGGTCATTTGAATAAGTACACAAAAGAGATAAGTTTTTTTACAAGAGGTCTCAGATCACTATAAATAAATTTTGCTTTATTAATTAATAAGTGCGCAAGGTTTAAAATATCTATAAAAAACTTAAATTAATAGATGCGAATGTTTATTGAGAAAAAAATAAAAGCGTTTTTGAAAAGGATTTAATCTACATTACCAAAAAACTCTTGTAAGTTGGCCAGTACGTAAACTTTAATGGCTATAAAGGAAGTGTGACTTCTAGAATGTTTTAAATTACTTACTTCGAAGAATTTTTGTTTAATTATTAGATGCACAAAGTTTGATAGAAATAAAAAATGAGTGTTTCAAAAAAAGGTAAAAACGTATTGGTAATACTTTTTGGTAACCAAAACTGATAAATGCGTTAATTTTAATAAAAAAGTAGGCTGTTTTTCAAGTAACGTTTAAAATATACGAATAATTTCTAATAAATTAATAAATGGGTAAATTTTAATACAAGTTAAATATTTTTATGATTCTAATAATTATTTAAATATATTGCAAATGCGTTTAGTTAATTGAAAAATGCGTAAAGTTAGATCTGTATAAAAAAATATGTTTTTATAGAGAGTTTTAAAATGGACTAAAATAACGGCTTCTTTATATAAAATAAAGGTTTTTACAAAATATTTCAATTTTACTACTAATTGGTTTGGCTTATTTAATTGCTGCGAAAGTTTTAATGGCTATAAGAATGTGTTTTTTTAAAAAAGGTTTTAATATCTTACAAATAAGTTTGAAAGACCTTAATTTATTGGGTATAAAAAAGGTAAAAAAAAAAAAATATTTTGAATTATTTCACAAATGAAAACGGCAAATTTTTACGAAAACATAAGTTTATTTTTAAGAAAAGTTACAAATTGCTTTGGATAAAAAATAGTGCATACTACTAGATAACTGGTTTTATAAAAGGGATTAAAATATACTACAATCATTGCTGAAAAATGCGTTAAGTTTAATTTAAAGACAGGTTTTACGATAAACTTTTGTGCAGCATGTTTTTTTTGGTCAAAAATAGATGAGTATAAATGGTGTTTTTTTTAGTAGGATTTGAAATGTACCACAAATAACTTGTGAGAATCTAATAAATGCGCAAATTTTAATAAAATTACAAAAATGTTTCAGAAAAGTTTTAATTATACTGCAAGCGACAAAAAAAAATCAAAAACGAGGTCATTTGAATAAGTACACAAAAAAGAATATTTTAACCAAGAGATAAGTGTTTTTACTAGGGGTCTCAGATACACTATAAATAAATTTTGCTTAATTAATTAATAAGTGCGCAAGGTTTAAACTATACTATGAAAAACTTAAATTAATAAACGCGAATGTTTATTTAGAAAAAATAAACGCGTTTTTAAGAAGGATTTAATCTACATTACCAAAAAGCTCTTGTAAGTTGGCAAGTACGTAAATTTTAATGGCTATAAAGGAAGTGTGACTTCCAGAATGGTTTAAATTACTTAAAAGAATATCTGTTTAATTATTAAATGCACCAACTTTGATAGAAATAAAAAATAAGTGTTTTAAAAAAAGGGAAAAACGTATTTGTAATACTGTTTAGTAACCAAAACTGATAAATGCGTTAATTTTAATAAAAAAGTAAGGTTGTTTTTCAAGTAACGTTTAAAATATACGAATAATTTCTAATAAATTAATAAATGGGTAAATTTTAATACAAGTTAAATATTTTGATGATTCTAATATTATTTAAATATATTGCAAATGCGTTTAGTTAATTGAAAAATGCGTAAAGTTAGATCTGTATAAAAAAAGATGTTTTTAAAGAAAGTTCTAAAATAGACTAAAATAACGGCTACTTTTTATAAAATAAAGGTTTTTACAAAATGTTTCAATTTTACTACTAATTGGTTTGGCATATTTAATTGGTGCGCAACTTTTAATGGCTATAAGAATGTGTTTTGTAAAAAAAAGGTTTTAATACCTTACAAAAAAGTTTGAAAGACCTTAATTTTATAATATAAAAAAAGGTAATTCAAAACAAAATACTTTAAATTTTTTCACGAATAACTACTACATATTTTTACGAAAACATAAGTTTATTTTCAAGAAAAGTTGCAAATAACTTTGGATAAAAAATAGTGCGTACTACTAGATAACTGGTTTTATAAAAGGGATTAAAATATACTACAATCATTGCTGAAAAATGCGTTAAGTTTAATGGGTATAAAACATTTTTTTCCAAAGTTATAAAATACACCACGACTATTTTCTGAAAAATTAATGTTTAATGTCTACATCTACATTTTTGAAAAATGTGTTGTGTATACTACCGAATTATTTTTTTAAAATTAATTAATACTTAAATTTTGATGGGTTTTCAAATATGCTGTTTTGTTTAAAGATTAAAAAGGTACTACAAAGAACTTTAGGTAATTTATATGTTTAATTTGGGTATATATAAACAAACGCTTTAAAGAAAGGTTTAAAATGCACTAAAAATTTTCTGGTAACATGATAGGTACCTAAATTAAAAAAAAGACTGGTTTTAAAAAAGGTTTAAAATATTATCGAATAACTCTTGGTAAATTAATGAATTTGTAAATTTTACTGAGAATAAGAAACGAGAGCTTTTAAGGTTTAAAATATGCTACTAATAACTTTTAATGAATGAATACATTTTAATAAAATAAAATAAAATAGGTCCTTTTAGAAAACTTTTAATTATACTGCAAGTAACATAAAAAAATCAAAAATAAGGTCATTTGAATGAGTACACAAAAAAGAATATTTCAACCCAGAGATAGGTTTTTTTATTAGACGTCTCAGATACACTATAAATAAATTTTGCTTAATTAATTAATAAGTGCGAAAAATTTAAAAAAGAAGAGTGTTTTTATTGAAGGTCAAAAATATACTACGAATAACTTTTGGTAAATTTTTAAACCAATATATCTTCCAAAACAGAGAGAAAATCTGATGTGAAAATTCAAATGTATCCCATAATTTAGGACGTTATATTCTATTGCAATAAATATTATTAATAATATCGTCTTAACCTATAGTCCTATTTGTTTATCACAGAACTGCTACAAAATTATTTTACTAATTTTCACTTTATTATGCAGATATCGAAGAATTAATTTTTTAAAGATGTCTTACTTTAGAACCAGGACGGCGAAATAAAAAAAATGCGTTCTTAAAAAAGTTTACTAAGATCAGCCAGCCTCAAGTAGAATAAGTATTGCATAGGTTTCGATAAGTATAAGAAAGGGTTTTTTAAAGAAAGGATAAAAATTTACTACAAATAACTTTGACTTTATAAATAAATGGGCTAATTTTGATAAAAATAAAAAAGTATATTTTAAAAACGTACTGCTAATAACTTTTGGTTAACTAAAAGATGCATACATTTTTAAAAAATTTTAAATTAGTGTTTTCAAAGTAGGTTTTAATATACTAATAATAACTTCTGTTTTATGGATATATGTGTAAGATTTATTATATACTACGAAAATATTCTGTTAATTTGATAATGGCGTAAGGTTTAATAGGTTTTATGTAATAACTTCTGCTAAATTAATAAGTGGTCAAATTTTAATTAAAATAAAATGGAGGGAGAGTGTTTGAAAAACGTAAAAATGAAAATTTTAGGACAGGTTTTATAGGTATATATTACTCTTGATAGATTATTAAATGCATACATTTAAATAAAATAAAAAGTAATATGGAATTTTAAGAAAGATTCTTTTAAATTGCGGTTAAACTTCTGCTCATAAAAGGGTTTTTAAACAAGGCTACAAATACCTTTGTTAAATTACTTTATGCGAGAATTTGAATGAAAAATACATGTTTATTATTTTTTAAAATATACCACAAAGAGCATTTAATAAATTGATTAATACGCAAATTGCAATACAAATTTAAAAGTCTAGTGTGTTTTTAAAAGGTTTAAATATACTGCGAAAACATTCTGTTTAATTAATAAGTGCAAAATGTTCATAAATATAAAAAGGGTATATGTTTTCGGGAAAGGTATATATATATATAACGAATAACTTTTAATTAACTAAATAAAAGCGTAAATTCTAATAAGAATTTATAAAGATAAGAGTTTTAAAAAAATACATATCCCGCAAACTTTGGTAAATTATTAACTAAATTTTCTGAAGTATATAAAACCGTGTTTTTGAGGAAAGTTTAAAATTAACTTAAAATTATTTTTGCTAAATTATTACCAGGCAAATTTTAATCGTAATAAAATAAAAAAGTATTTTTTACAAAGGTTTAAAATTAGTACGTATTCTTTCCATGTTAATAAATGGTTAAATTTTATTAAAAAATTAATAAAATAAAGTGTTTTTAAAAAACGTGAATGTAATACTCGGCGTATTTGAGTAACTTTATACATGCCCAAATTTTAATATTAATAAAATAGGTGTGTTTTTAACAAAGGTTTAAAAAATACTACAAAAACTTTTGATTATGTAGTAAGGGCAGATATTTATGTAGTTATAAAAGAAATGTTAAATATATATTACAATTAACTTTTGGTAAACTGGTTAATGCGTAAATTTTGACGGATACAAAAAAGATGTTTTTAACAAAGGTTTAAATTATATTACGAAATTCTGCTAAATTAATAGGTGTGTATATTTTGATGAGTATAAAATAGTCTTTTTTAAACAGGTTTAGATTGTATAAATAGGTAAAGTGTTTTTATATGAGGTTTTAGATATATTACTAATAACTTCTAGTAAATTGATAAATGCGTAAATTTTTATGAGTATAAACAAGTAGAGTCTTTATAAAAAGTTTTAAATATATTACGAAAACTTCTGGTAACTTGACAAATGCTAGTATAAAAAGATAAAGGTCGTTATAAAATATTTTAAAAATATTACTAATACCTTCTGGTAAATTTTATTGAGTATAAAAACGTAAAGTTTAAATAAAGAGATTTAAATATATTACGATAACTTCTAGTAAATTGACAAATGCGAGTATAAATGGGTAAAGAATCTTTATAAAAGGCTTTAAATATATTACTAATATCTTCTAGTAAATTGATAAATGCGTAAATTTTTATCAGTGTAAAATGATAGACAGTTTTGGTTAGACGTTTTAAATATATTACGATAACTTGGGTTAAGTTGACAAATGTGAGTATAAAGAGGTCTTTATAAAAGGTTTTAAATATATTACTAATAATTTCTGGTAAATTGATAAATGAATAAATTTTAACGAGTATAAAAAGGTAGAGAGTCTTTAAAAAAAGGGTTTTTTTGGATATATTAAGATAACTTCTGGTAAATTAACAAATGCGCGTATAAAGAAATAGAGTGTTTTTATAAAAGGTTTTCAATAAATTATGATAACTTCTGGTAAATTGAAAAAAGCAAGTATAAAAAGCTGGAGTGTGTTTACAAAAGGTTTTAATTATATTACGATAACTTCTAATAAATTGACAATCTCGACTATAGAAAAGTGTGTCTTTATAAAAGGTTTTAATTATATCACAATAACTTTAGGTAAATTGACAAATGCAATAAAAGCTAGTGTGTGTTTACAAAAGGTTTAAATTATATTACAATAACTTCTAATAAGTTGGCAAATGCAAATATAAAAAAATGTGTCTTTATAAAATATTTTAAATATATTACGATAACTTCTGGTAACTTGGCATATGCGAGTATAAAAAGGTAGAGTGTCTCTATGAAAGGTTTAAAATATATTACATTAACTCCTGGTAAATAAAGAAATGCAAGGATTAAAAGGTAGAAAGTCTTTATAAAAAGTTATGTTGCGATAACATCTGGTAAATTAACAAATGCTAGTATAAAAATGTATGTTTCTTTATAAAAGGTTTAAATATATTACGATAACTTTTGGTAAATAAACAAATACGAGTATAAAAATAGTAACTTGATAAAGGCGGGTATAAAAAGTGTCTTTATAAAAGGTTACGATAATTTTTGATAAATTGACCAATGCAAGTATAAAAAGATATAGTGTCTTTATAAAAGCTTTAAAATATATTACGATAACTTTTGATAAATTAATAAATGTGTAAATTTTAATAAGTATAAAATGGTAGAGAGTCTTTATAAAAACTTCCATTACAATAACTTCTGGAAATGGACAAATGTGGATACAAAAAGTAGAAAGTATTTATAAAAAGTTTTTAATATATTACGAGAACATGTCGTAAACTGACAAATGCGAGTATAAAAAAAGTGTTTCGTTATAAAAGGTTTTAAATATTTTACGATAACTTCTGATAAATTTAAAAATGCAAGTATAAAAGGGTAGAGTGTCTTTATAAAAGGTGTTTAACATATTACAATAACTACTGGTAAATTGACAAAGGAAAGTATAAAAAAAGTGTGTCTTTATAAAAGGTTTTAAATATATTACGATAACTTCAGATAAATTGATAAATGCGTAAATTTTAAAGTATAAAAAGGTAAAGAGTTTTTATAAAAACTTATATTACGATAACTTCTGGTTAATTGACAAATGTGAATACAAAAAAGTGGAAAGTCTTTAAAAAAAGTTTTAAACATATTACGATATTATCTGGTATATTGACAGATGCGGGTATAAAAAAGTGTTTCTTTATAAAATGTTTAAAATATATTACGATAACTTCTAGTTAATTGGGAAGAGTTTACAAAAGGTTTTAATGATATTTTAATAACTTATAATAAATTAACAAATGGGAGTATAAAAAAGGCTGTATTTATAAAAGGTTTTGAATAATTTCGATGACTTCTGATAAATTGGCAAATAATAATATGAAAAAATGTGTCCTTATAAAAGGATTTAAATATATTACGATAACTTCTGGTAAATTGACAAGTGAGATTATAAAAAGGTAGAGTGTCTTTATAAAAGGTTTTAAATATATTACGACACTTCTGGTAACTTAACAAATACAAGTATAAAAAGCTAGTGTGTGCTTACAAAAGGTTTTAATTATATTACTATAACTTCTGATAAATTGGTAAATGCGAATATAAAAAAATGTGTTCTTATAAAAGCTTTTAAATATACTACGATAACTTCGGGAAAATTAAAAAATGAGATTATAAAAAGGTAGAGTGTCTTTATAAAAAGTTTAATATATATTACGATAACTTTCTGGTAAATTAACAAAGACAAGTATAAACAGGTAGAGAGTTTATAAAAATCTATATCACGAAAACTTCTTGAATAAAAAATTCATAAAAATGAGTACAAAAAGTAAAATGTCTTCATAAAAAGTTTTAAATATATTATGATAACATCTGGTAAATTAACAAATGAGAGTATAAAAAGGTAGAGTGTTTTTATAAAAGGTTTTCAATATTTTACGATTAATTCAGGTAAATTGACAAAGGCGAGTATCAAAAAAGTGTTTTTTTATTAAACATTTTAAATATATTAGTATAACTTTTGGTAAATTAACAAATGCGAGTATAAAAAGGTAGAGTATTATATAAAAGATTTTCAATATATTACTATTAATTCGGGTAAATTGACAAAGGCGAGTATTAAAAAGTGTGTCCCCATAAAAGGTTTTAAATATTTTACGATAACTTCTGGTTGATTGACAAATTCAAGTATAAAAAGTAGAGTGTCTTTACAAAAGGTTTTAATTATGTTACGATAATGTTTGATAAATTGACTAATGCAAGTATTAAAAAAATATAGTGTCTTTTTAAAAGTTTTTAAATATATTACGATAACTTTTGATAAATTTATGAATCCGAAAATTATAATAAGTATGAAAAGGAAAAGAGTCTTTATAAAAACCTATATTACAAACTTCTGTTAATTTGATAATTGTGAGTACAAAAAGGTAGATAGTCTTAATAACAATTTAAAATATGTTACGATAACGTCTGGTGAATTGACAAATGCGAGTAGTATAAAAATATATATTACGATAACTTCTGGTAAATTAACAAATACGACTATAAATAGGTAGATGTTTTTATAAAAGGTTTTCAATATATTACGATCAATTCTGGTAAATTAACAACGGCGAGTATAAAAATATATTACAATAACTTCTGGTAAATTGTCAAAGGTAAGTATTAAAAGTATATCTAATTGACAAATGCGAGTATAAAAAAGTGTTCCTTTATAAAAGGTTTTAAATATATTACGATAACTTCTGGTAAATTGACAAATACAAGTATAAAAAGCTAGTGTGTGTATACAAAAGGTTTTAATTATATTACGATTACTTCTGATAAATTGGCAAATGCAAATATAATAAAAAATGTGTCTTTATAAGAGGTTTTAAATATATTACAATAACTTCTGGTAAATTGACAAATAAAAATATAAAAAGGTAGAGTGTCTTTATAAAAGGTTTTAAATATATAACGATCACTTCTGGTATATTAACAAATACAAGTATAAAAAGATAGTGTGTGTTTACAAAATGTTTTAATTATATTACGATAACTTCTGGTAAGTTGATAAATAAGATTATAAAAAGGTAGAGTGTTTTAATAAAAGGTTTAAAATAAATTTCGGTAACTTTCTGGTAAATTGACAAAGGCAAGTATAAAAAGATAGAGTAAATTGACAAATGCAAGTATAAAAAAGGTGTTTCTTTATAAAAAGGTAGAGTCTTTATAAAAACCTTTATTACGATAACACCTGGTAAATTAACAAATGAGAGTAAAAAAATGTTTTTTTATAAAAAGTTTTAAATATATGAGGATAACTTCTGGTAAATTAACAAATGCAAGTATAAAAAGGTAAAGTCTTTTTATAAAAGGCTTTCAATATATTACGAATAATTCGGGTAAATTGACAAAGGCGAGTATCAAAAAAGTGCGTCCCTATAAAAGGTTTTAAATATATTAAGATAACTTGAGGTAAATTGACAAATGAAAGTATAAAAAAATATAATGTCTTTTTAACAGCTTTTAAATATATTAAGATAACTTATGATAAATTAATAAATGCGTAAATTATAATAAATATGAAAAGGTAGAGAGTCTTTATAAAAACTTATTTTACAAAAACTTCTGCTAATTTGACAATTGTGTGTAAAAAATGGTAGATAGTCTTTACATTAAAATATATTACGATGACACATGGTAAATTGACAAATGCGAGTATAAAAAAGTGTTCCTTCATAAAATGTTTTAAATATATTACTATAACTTCTGGTAAATTAACAAATGCGACTATAAAAAGGTAGAGGTTTTTATAAAAGGTTTTCAATATATTACGATAAATTCTGGTAAATTAACAACGGCGAGTATAAAAAAGTGTGTATTTTAAATATATTACAATAACTTCTGGTAAATCGACAAAGGCAAATATAAAAAAGTAGATCTAATTGACAAATGCGAGTATAAAAAAGTATAACTTTATAAAAGGTTTTAAATATATTACGATAACTTCTGGTAAATTAACAAATGCGACTATAAAAAGGTAGAGTTTTATAAAGGGTTTTTCAATATATTACGATAAATTCTGGTAAATTAACAAGGCGAGTTAAAAGTGTGTATTTTAAATATATTACAATAACTTCTGGTAAAATCGACAAAGGCAAATATAAAAAGTAGATCTAATTGACAAATGCAGTATAAAAATATAATTTAAAAAGTTTTAAATATATTACGATAACTTGGTAAATTAACAAATGCGACTATAAAAAGGTAGAGGTTTTTATAAAAGGTTTTCAATATATTACGATAAATTTGGTAAATTAACAACGCGAGTATAAAAAAAGTGTATTTTAAATATACATTGAAATATTTGAAGTAATAAAGAAATATAAAAAGGTAGATAGTAATTGACAAATGCGATATAAAAAGTATAACTTTATAAAAGTTTTAATATATTACGATAACTTCTGGTAAATTAACAATGCGACTATAAAAAGGTAGAGGTTTTTTAAAAGGTTTTTCAATATATTACGATAAATTTGGTAAATTAACAACGCGAGTATAAAAAAGTGTGTATTTTAAATATATTAAATAATTCTGGTAAATCGACAAAGCAAATATAAAGAAGAGATTAATGACAAATGCGAGTATAAAAAGTATAACTTTATAAAAGGTTTTAAATATATTACGATAATTTGGTAAATTAACAAATGCGACTATAAAAAGGTGAGGTTTTTAAAAGGTTTTAATATATTAGATAAATTGTAAATTAACAACAGCGAGTATAAAAAGTTGTTTTAATATATTACAATAATTGGTAACGAAAGCAATATATAAAAAGTAGATCTGAATTGACAAATGCGATATAAAAAGTATAACTTTATAAAAGTTTTAAATATATTACGTAATTCTGGTAAATTAACAAATGCACTATAAAAAGGTAGGTTTTTAAATTTCAATATATTACGATAAATTCTGGTAAATTAACAACGGCGAGTATAAAAAGTGTGTATTTTAAATATATTACAATAACTTCTGGTAAAACAAAAGCAAATATAAAAGGTAGATCTAATTGAAAATCGTATAAAAAAGTATAATTTATAAAAGGTTTTAAATATATTACGATAACTTCTGGTAAATTAACAAATGCGACTATAAAAAGGTAGAGGTTTTTATAAAGGTTTTCAATATATTACGATAAATTCTGGTAAATTAACAAGGCGAGTATAAAAGTGTGTATTTTAAATATATTACAATAACTTCTGGTAAACGACAAAAGCAAATATAAAAAGTAATCTAATTGACAAATGCGAGTATAAAAAAGTATAACTTTATAAAAGTTTTAAATATATTACGATAACTTCTGGTAAATTAACAAATGCGACTATAAAAAGGTAGAGGTTTTTAAAAGGTTTTCAATATATTACGATAAATTCTGGTAAATTAAAAGGGAGTATAAAAAAGTGTGTATTTTAAATATATTACAATAACTTCTGGTAAACGACAAAAGCAAATTTGACAAATGCGAGTATAAAAAGATAACTTTATAAAGTTTTAAATATATTACGATAACTTTGGTAAATTAACAAATGCGACTATAAAAGAGAGTTTTATAAAGGTTTTCAATATATTACGATAAATTCTGGTAAATTAACAACGAGTATAAAAATGTGTATTTTAAAAATTAAATATTATTACAATCATATAAAAATATAAAAATTTATTAAAATGAGTTTAAATATATTTAAGGTTTTAAAATTCTGGTAAATTAACAAATGCGACTATAAAAAGGTAGAGGTTTTATAAAGGTTTTCAATATATTACGATAAATTTGGTAAATTAACAACGAGTATAAAAAGTGTGTATTTTAAATATATTACAATAACTTCTGGTAAACGACAAAGCAAATATAAAAAGTAGATCTAATTGACAAATGCGAGTATAAAAAGTATAACTTTATAAAAGGTTTTAAATATATTACGATAACTTCTGGTAAATTAACAAATGCGACTATAAAAAGGTAGTAGGTTTTAATATATTACATAAATTCTGGTTTAACAATGATATTCAAAAGAATGTTTTAAATATATTACAATAACTTCTGGTAAATGACAAAGCATATAAAAAAGTAGATCTAATTGACAAATGCGTATAAAGTATCTTAAAAGGTTTTAAATATATTACGATAACTTCTGGTAAATTAACAATGCGACTATAAAAAGGTGAGTTTTATAAAGGTTTTCAATATATTACGATAAATTCTGGTAAATTAACAAGGCGAGTAATAAAAGTGTATTTAAATATATTACAATAACTTCTGGTAAATCGACAAAAGCAAATATAAAGGTAGATCTAATTGAAAATCAAGTATAAAAGTATAATTTATAAAAGGTTTTAAATATATTACGATAACTTCTGGTAAATTAACAAATGCGACTATAAAAAGTGAGGTTTTTATAAAGGTTTTCAATATATTACGATAAATTCTGGAAATTAACAACGGCGAGTTATAAAAAGTGTGTATTTTAAATATATTACAATAACTTCTGGTAAATCGACAAAGGCAATTATAAAAAAGTAGATCTAATTGACAAATGCGAGTATTGAAAAGTATAACTTTATAAAAGGTTTTAAATATATTACGATAACTTCTGGTAAATTAACAAATGCGACTATAAAAAGGTAGAGGTTTTTATAAAAGGTTTTCAATATATTACGATAAATTCTGGTAAATTAACAACGGCGAGTATAAAGAAGTGTGTATTTTAAATAAATTACAATAACTTCTGGTAAATCGACAAAGGCAAATATAAAAAAGTAGATATAATTGACAAATGCGAATATAAAAAAGTATAACTTTATAAAAGGTTTTAAATATATTACGATAACTTTTGGTAAATTAACAAATGCGACTATAAAAAGGTAGAGGTTTTCAATATATTACGATAAATTCTGGTAAATTAACAACGGCGAGTATAAAAAAGTGTGTATTTAAAATATATTACAATAACTTCTGGTAAATTGACAAAAGCAAATATAAAAAAGTAGATCTAATAGACAAATGCGAGTATTAAAAAATATAACTTTATAAAAGATTTTAAATATATTACGATAACTTCTGGTAAATTAACAAATGCGACTATAAAAAGGTAGAAGTTTTTATAAAAGGTTTTTAATATATTACGATAAATTTTGGTAAATTAACAACGGCCAGTATCAAAAAGTGTGTATTTTAAATATATTACAATAACTTCTGGTAAAACGACAAAAGCAAATATAAAAAGGTAGATCTAATTGAAAATTCGTGTATAAAAAGGTATAATTTTATAAAAGGTTTTAAATATATTATGATAACTTCTGGTAAATTAAAAAATGCGACTATAAAAAGATAGAGGTTTTTATAAAAGGTTTTCAATATATTACGATTAATTTTGGTAAATTAACAACGGCGAGTATAAAAAAAGTGTGTATTTTAAATATATTACAATAACTTTTGGTAAATTGACAAAGGCAAATATAAAAAAGTAGATCTAATTGACAAATGCGAGTATAAAAAAGTATAACTTTATAAAAGATTTTAAATATATTACGATAACTTCTGGTAAATTAACAAATGCGACTATAAAAAGGTAGAGGTTTTTTTAAAAGGTTTTCAATGTATTACGTTAAATTCTGTTAAATTAACAACGGCGAGTATAAAAAAAGTGTGTATTTTCAATATATTACAATAACTTCTGATAAAACAACAAAAGCAAATATAAAAAGGTAGATTTAATTGACAAATGCGAGTATAAAAAAGTATAACTTTATAAAAGGTTTTAAATATATTACGGTAACTTCTGGTAAATTAACAAATGCGACTATAAAAAGGTGGAGTTTTTAAAGGTTTTCAATATATTACGATAAATTCTGGTAAATTAACAACGGGAATATAAAAAGTGTGTATTTTAAATATATTACAATAACTTCTGGTAAAACGACAAAAGCAAATATAAAAAGGTAGATCTAATTGACAAATGCGAGTATAAAAAAGTATAACTTCATAAAAGGTTTTAAATATATTACGATAACTTCTGGTAAATTAACAAATGCGACTATAAAAAGGTAGATGTTTTTATAAAAGGTTTTCAATATATTACGATAAATTCTGGTAAATTAACAAGGGCGAGTTTAAAAAAGTGTGTATTTTAAATATATCAATAACTTCTGGTAAATCGACAAAGGCAAATATAAAAAAGTAGATCCAATTGACAAATGCGAGTATAAAAAAGTATAACTTTATAAAAGATTTTAAATATATTACGATTACTTCTGGTAAATTAACAAATGCGACTATAAAAAGGTAGAGGTTTTTTTAAAAGGTTTTCAATGTATTACGTTAAATTCTGTTAAATTAACAACGGCGAGAATAAAAAAGTGTGTATTTTCAATATATTACAATAACTTCTGGTAAAACAACAAAAGCAAATATAAAAAGGTAGATCTAATTGACAAATGCGAGTATAAAAAAGTATAACTTTATAAAAGGTTTTAAATATATTACGGTAACTTCTGGTAAATTAACAAATGCGACTATAAAAAGGTGGAGGTTTTTATAAAAGGTTTTCAATATATTACGATAAATTCTGGTAAATTAACAACGGGAATATAAAAAAAGTGTGTATTTTAAATATATTACAATAACTTCTGGTAAAACGATAAAAGCAAATATAAAAAGGTAGATCTAATTGACTAATGCGGGTATAAAAAAGTATAGCTTTATAAAAGGTTTTAAATATATTACGATAACTTCTGGTAAATTAACAAATGCGACTATAAAAAGGTAGAGGTTTTTGTAAAAGGTTTTCAATATATTACGATAAATTCTGGTAAATTAACAACGGCGAGTATAAAAAAGTGTGTATTTTAAATATATTACAATAACTTCTGGTAAAACGACAAAAGCAAATATAAAAAGGTAGATCTAATTGACAAATGCGAGTATAAAAAAAGTATAACTTCATAAAAGGTTTTAAATATATTACGATAACTTCTGGTAAATTGACAAATGCGACTATAAAAAGGTGGAGGTTTTTATAAAAGGTTTTCAATATATTACGATAAATTCTGGTAAATTAACAATGGCGAGTATAAAAAAGTGTGTATTTTAAATATATTACAATAACTTCTGGTGAAACGACAAAAGCAAATATAAAAAGGTAAATATAATTGACAAATGCGAGTATAAAAAAGTATAACTTTATAAAAAGTTTTAAATATATTACGATAACTTCTGCTAAATTAACAAATGCGACTATAAAAAGGTAGATGTTTTTATAAAAGGTTTTCAATATATTACGATAAATTCTGGTAAATTAACAAGGGCGAGTTTAAAAAAGTGTGTATTTTAAATATATCAATAACTTCTGGTAAATCGACAAAGGCAATTATAAAAAAGTAGATCTAATTGACAAATGCGAGTATTAAAAAGTATAACTTTATAAAAGGTTTTAAATATATTACGATAACTTCTGGTAAATTAACAAATGCGACTATAAAAAGGTAGAGGTTTTTATAAAAGGTTTTCAATATATTACGATAAATTCTGGTAAATTAACAACTGCGAGTATAAAAAAAGTGTTTTTAAATATATTACAATAACTTCTGGTAAATCGACAAAGGCAATTATAAAAAAGTAGATCTAATTGACAAATGTATAAATAGGTATAATTTTATAAAAGGTTTTAAATATATTACGATAACTTCTGGTAAATTAACAAATGCAAGTATAAAAAAGTGTGTCTTTATAAAAGGTTTAAAAATATTACGATAACTTCTGGTTTATTGACAAATACAAGTATTAAAAGGTAGTGTATGTGGAGAAAAGGTTTAAATTTTATTACGATATCTTCTGATAAATTGGCAAATGCAAATGTAAAACAGTATTTTTTAATTAAAGGTTTTTTACGATAACTGTTGGTAAATAAATAAATGCGTCAATTTTAATAAGTATAAAGAGGTAAAGATACTTTATAAAAAAATTTAAAATTAATTACAATTAATTCTGATAAATTGACAAATGCGAGTATAAAAAGGTAGATTGTCTTTATAAAAAGTTTTAAATATGTTACGATAACTTCTGGTAAATTTCCAAATGCAAGTATAAAAGGGGAGAGTGTGTTTACAAAAGATTTTATTTATATTACGATAATTTCTGATAAATCGACCAATGCAAGTATAAAAAGATTAAGTGTCTAATAAAAGCTTTAAAATATATTACGATAACTTTTGATAAATTGATAAATGCGTAAGTTTTAATTAATAAGTATAGGTAAAAGGTAGAGAGTCTTTATAAAAAGTTTTAAATATATTACGATACTTTGTTCTAAATTAACTGCATAAAATGGTAGAGTGTGTTTAATAAAAGGATTTAAATATATTACGATAACTTCGGGTAAATTGATGAATTCGTATAATATTTGTATAATTTTAATAAGTAAAAAAAAATAGATAGTCTTTTTAAAGAGTTTTAGTAATTGTTTAGATGTTAATTCAACATGATTATTTTTTTGTGTTGTTAAATATTTTTATCCCTAAAGTTCATAAAGAATAGAATAATTTTAAGAAAATTGAAAATATCAATTTTTCGAATAATTTTTTTTCTGAAAAAATATTTTAAAAATGCAAAAATTGATAATTTTAAAAAATTTATTTTTTGTAATTATTTGTCTTAACACCTAAAATGTAAAAAAATCATTAGAAATTGCTTAACTTAAATGGATGCATTTTATTGACGAAAAACTTTAAATACCTTTTTTTTTATTTTCAAAATAAATATTAACATTGTTTTTTTTTGAATTTTACTTAAAAGAATTGCGCATAAAATAAAACAAAAGGACGAAAATCAATATCTAAATTTTTCGATTTTCTAGGATTAAAAATAGGTGGAAACACACATCTAAACAATTACAGATAATACGATAACTTTGGGTAATGAGTCTAAAGAAGCAAAGTGTCTTTATAAATAGTTTAAAATATATTACAATAACTTTTGGTATATTGACAATTGCAAGTATAAAAAAAAGTTTTAAATATATTCCGATAACTTCTGGTAAATTGTTGAATGCATACATTTTAATGAGTATAAAAAGGTAGATAGTCTTTCTCAAAAGTTCTAAATATAGTAATGCGTTAACTCTAATAAGTATTAAAAGGTAGAGAGTCTTTATTAAAATTTTAGTAAATGATTGAATGTGTGGCTCAACTTTTTTGGGATGTGAAATCAACATGATTTTTTTTTGTGTTGTCAAATTTTTTTATTCCTTAAGTTCATTAGAAATTGCATAATCAAAAAGAAAATAAAAATGTAAATTTTTAATTAAAAAATATTTTTTTATAATTATTTAAAAATAATAAAAAGTGATATTTTTGAAAATTTGTTTTTTGTTATTATTTGTCTTATATATGTAGAATATGAAACAAATTACTAAAAATTGCTAGACCTAAATGGATGCATTTTATTGACGAAAAACGTGAAAAATAACATATTTTTATTTTTAAAATAAATGTACCAACTTTTTTATTTTACCTAAAAAATTTGTAAATATACGGTAAAATAAATAAAAATCAATATCTTTATTTTTTGATTTTTTTATGGTTAAAAATAGGTGCAGCCACACATCTAAACAATTACCAAAGTTTTAAATATATTACGATAACTTAGAGTAAATTCATAAATGCGTAAATTTTAATAAGTATAAAAAGGTAGGAAGTCCTTGAAAAAGTTTTAAATATATTACGATAATATTTGGTAAATTTATAAATGCATTAATACTAATAGGTATCAAAAGGTAGAGTGTTTTTATTAAAAGTTTAAAATATATTACGATAACATCGGGTAAATAATATGGTTTTAAATATATTACGATAACTTCTGGTAAATTGACAAATGCGAGTATAAAAACGTAGAGTTTTTTAATAAAAGGTTCTAAATACATTACGATTACTTCTGATAAATTAACATATGCGAGTATCAAAAGGTAAATAATTTTTATTAAAAGTTTTAAATATAATATAATAACTTCTGGTAAATTACCAAATGCGAGGTTTAAATTATATTAACTTCTGTTATGATGATAAATGCATAAATTTCAAAGGGTATGAAAAAGTAGATTGTTTTTAAAACAAGGTTTAAATATATGACGATAACTTCTAGTAAATTGACAAATGCGAGTATAAAATAGTGTTTTTATAAAAGGTTTTATATATATTACAATAATTTCTGCGCAATTGATAATTGCGTAAATTTTATAAGTATAAAAAGGTAGAAAGTCTTTATAAAAGGTTTTAAATATATAAAAAGGTAGAGAGTGTTTATAAAAGTTTTTAAATGTATTACTATAACTTCTGGTAAATTGACAAGTGCAAGTATAAATAGGTGGAGTGTGTTTACAAAAGGTTTTGATAAATGTGTAAATTTTATGGAGTGGAAAAAGGTAGAATGTCTTTATAACATGTTTTGGTAATTGTTTAGATGTGTGGCTCTTACTTTTTGGAATGTAATAACATATTTTTTTGTGTCTAATATTTTTATTCTTAAAGTTAATAAAAAAAAATAGAAAACTAAAAGGGTCAATTTTTGTTTCAAAAAATTTAAACAAAAAAATATTAAAAAAATAAAAACCTTATTATTTTTTTAAAAATGTTGTTTTGAAATTATTTGTCTTTACACGTAGACTGAAAAATTACTAGAAGTTGCTAAACTTAAATGACTTTTTATTAACAAAAATCTTAAAGAAAATTAGCACCAATTTTATTTTTTATTATTTTACTAAAAACATTCTTAAATCGGCCGTAAAATAAAAGAAAATTAAAAAAAAAACATATCAATATCTCTAATTTACGATTTTGTACGATTAATATAGGTGGAACAACACATCTAAATATTTATCAATGTTTTATAAATATTACGATAACTCTGGGTAAACTGATAAATGCGTGAATTTTATTATGTATGAAAAGGTAGAGAGTCTTTATAAAAACTTTAAAATATGTTACAATAACTTCTGATAAATTAACAAATGCAAGTTTAAAAAGGTAGAGTGTGTTTATAAAAGGTTTTAAATGTATTACGATAACTTTTGAGTAGGAATAAAAAGGTAGAAAGTCTTACTAAAAAGTTTTTAAAATATTACGATAACTTCTGGTAAATTGACAAATGCGAGTATAAAAGAAAGTGTGTCTTTATAAAAGGTTTTAAATATTTTATGATAACTTCACCTTTTGGAATGTAATATTAAAATATTTTTTTTGTGTTTATAATTTTATTCTTAAAGTTCATCAAAAAAAGAAAAATTAAGAAATTAAAGGTGTCAATGTTTGATTCAGAAAATTAAAACAAATTAATATTTAAAAAATACGAACATTGATATTTTTTAAGAAATATTGTTTTAAAATTATTTGTCTTTACACATAGAACATAAATAAAAATCAATAGAAGTTGCCAAACATAAATGACAAAAATTTAAAAAATTACCCATTTTTTAAATTTTTAAAATAAGAATTTAACAGCAATTTTATTTTTTAAAAATTTTACTTAAAAGATTCGTAAATCCACCGTAAAATAAAACAAAATTAAAAAAAAAACCATGTCAATATCTCTATTTTTCAATTTTTTATGATTTTAAATAGGTGGAGCAACACAATAATTACCAAAGTTTTATAAATATTACGATACGTTTGGGTAAATTAATAAATGCGTAAATTTTAATAAGTGTAAAAAGGTAGAGAGAGACTATTTACAAAAACTTTAAAATATGTTACGATAACTTTTGGTAAATTGACAAATGCAAGTGTAAAAAGATATAGTGTCTTTATAAAAGGTTTTAAATATATTACGATAACTTCTGGTAAATTGACCAGTGCAAGTATAAAAAGGTGGAGTATGTTTACAAAGGGTTTTAATTATAATACAATAACTTCTGATAAATTATTAAATGCTTGTATAAAAAGATATAGTGTCTTAATAAAATTTTTAAATATATTACGATAACTTCTGGTATATTGTTAAATGCGTACATTTTAATTAGTATAAAAAGGTATAACTTCTGGTAGATCGATAAACGCGTTTATTGTAATGAGTATAAAAAGGTAAAAGGTCTATATATAAAGTTTTTGGTAATTGTTAAGATATGGTGCTCCACATTTTTGGTATTTAAAATCGGCATAAGTAAATATTTTTTTGTATTATTTAATATTTTTATTCCTTAAGTTCATGAAAAGTGAAATAATGAAATAAAAAAATATAGATGTCAATTTTTGGATAAAAAAATTAAACAAAAAATATTTAAAATTACAAACATTGATATCTTTAAGAAATATTGTTTTTAAATTATTTGTCTTCACACGTAAAATAAAAAAAAAACACCAGAACTACTAACTAAACACTAAACTGAACGGTTTTTATTGACAAAAATCTTAACAAATACCCAATTTTTTACTTTCCTAAATAAGAATTATTTAACACCGTTTTTTTTTTTAATATTTTACTTAAAAGATTCGTATTTTCGCCGTAAAATAAAAAAAAAAAAAACATGCCAGTATCGATCGATTTTTTTATGATTTTAAATAGTAAAGCAACACATTTAAATAATTACCAAAGTTTTATAGATTTTTTTTTGCTAAATTAATAAATGTGTAAATTTTAATGGGTATAAAAAGAAAGAAATCCCTTATAAAAAGTTTTAAAAATATTACAATAACTTCAGGTAAATTGACTAATGTGAGTATAAAAAGAGTGTGTCGTTATAAAAGGTTTTAAATATATCACGATAACTTCCGGTAAATTAACAAATGCAAGTATAAAAAGGTATAGTGTGTTTATAAAAGGTTTTAAATCCATTACGATAACTTCTGCTAAATTGACAAGTGCAAGTATAAAAAAGTGTTTTACAAAAGGTTTTAATCATATTACGATAACTTCTAATAAATTGACAAATGCGAGTTAAAAAAAGTGTGTCTTTATAAAAGGTTTTAAATATATTACAATAACTTCGGGTAAATTAAAAAATGCGTATATTTTAAGAATTATAAAAAGGTAAAAAGTCTTTATAATAACTTTTAAATATATTACGATACCTTCTCGTAAATTAAAAAATGCAAGTATAAAAAGGTAGGGTGTGTTTATAAAAGGTTTTAAATATATAACGATAACTTCTGGTAAATTAATAAATGCGTAAATCCTAATAAGTATAAAAAAGTAGAAAGTCTTGATAAAAAGTTTAAAAAATATTACAAAAACTTCAGGTTAATGTACTAATGAGAATATAAGAAAAGTGTGTCTTTATAAAAGGTTTTAAATATATTACGATAACTTCTGGTAAATTAACTAATGCAAATATAAAAAGGTAGAGAGTCTTTATAAAACCTTTTAAATATATTACGATACCTACTGGTAAATCAACAATTGCAAGTATAAAAAGGTAGAGTAAGTTTATAAAAGGTTTTAAAGTTATTACGATAACTTCCGGTAAATTGATAAGTAAAAAAAAAGTGTGTTTACAAAAGGTTTCAATCATATTACGATAACTTCTGGTAAATTAATAAATGCGTAAATTTTAATGAGTATCAAAAGGTAAAAATTCTTTATATAAAGTTTTAAAAATCTTACGAACAGTTCAGGAAAATTGACTAATGCAAGTATAAGAAAAATGTGTCCTTATAAAAGGTTTTAAAAATGTTACGATAACTTCTGGTCAATTAACAAATGCAAGAATCAAAAGGTAGAGTGTGTTTATTAAAGGTTTTAAATGTATTACGGTAACTTCTGGTAAATTGGCAGGTGCAAGTATAAAAGAAAAAGTGTTTTTACAAAAGGTTTCAATCATATTACGATAACTTCTGATAAATTGAGAAATGCGCGTATAAAAAAGTGTGTCTTTTTAAAAGATTTTAAATATATTACAATAACTTCGGGGAAATTTAAAAAAGCCGTAAATTATAGGGATTATAAAAAGGTAAATAGTCTTTCTAAAAACTTTTAAATATTTTACGATACCTTTTGGTAAATTAACAAATGCAAGTATAAAAAGGTAGAGTGTGTTTATAAAAGGTTTTAAATGTATTACGGTAACTTCTGGTAAATTGACAACTGCAAGTATAAAAGGAAAAGTGTTTTTACAAAAGGTTTCCATCATATTACGATAACTTCTAATAAATTGACAAATACGAGTATAAAAAAAGTATGTCTTTATAAAAGGCTTTAAATATATTACAATAACTTCGAGTAAATTTAAAAATGGTTAAATTTTAAGGATTATAAAAAGGCAGAGAGTCTTAATAAAAACTTTTAAATATATTACGATACCTTCTGGTAAATTAACAAATGCAAGTATAAAAAGGTAGAGTGTGTTTATAAAAGGTTTAAAATCTATTACGGTAACTTCTGGTAAATTAACAAGTGCAATAATAAAAGAAAAAGTGTTTTTACAAAAGGTTTCAATCATAGTACGATAACTTTTGATAAATTGACAAATGCGAGTATAAAAAAAGTGTGTCAATAAAAGGTTTTAAATATATAACGATAATTTCTGGTAAATTAATAAATGCGCAAATTGTAATTAGTATAAAAAAGTAGAAAGTTTTTATAAAAAGTTTTAAAAATATTACAAAATTTTAGGTAAATTGACTAATGAGAGTTTAAAAAAACTAATAAAAGGTTTTAAATATATTACGATAACTTCTGGTAAATTTACAAATGCAAGTATAAAAAGGTAGAGAGTCTTTTAAAAACTTTTAAGTATATTACGATACCTTGTGGTAAATTAACAAATGCAAGTATAAAAAGGTAGAGTGTGTTTATAAAAGGTTTTAGGTGTATTACGGTAACTTTTGGTAAATTGACAAGTGCAAGTATAAAAGAAAAAGTGTTTTTACAAAAGGTTTTAATCGTATTACGATAACTTCTAATAAATTCACCAATGCGAGTATAAAAAAGTGTGTCAATATTACAATAACTTCTGGTAAATTAACAAATGTGAGTATACAAAGGTAATAGTGTGTTTATAAAAGGTTTTAAATGTTTTACGATAACTTCTAGTAAACTAATAAGTGCAAGTCTAAAAAAAAAGTGTGTTTACAAAAGGTTTTAATTATATTACTATAACTTCTAAACAATTATCAAATGCGAGTATAAAAAATTGTCTTTATAAATGGTTTTAAATATATAACGATAACTTCTGGTAAATTAATAAATGCGTAAATTTTACTAATTATAAAAAGGTAGATAATTTTTATAAAAAGATTTAAAAATATTACAATTATTTATGGAAAATTGATAAATGCGTAAGTTTTAATAAGTATAAAAATATATAACTTCTGGTAAATTGATAAATGCGTAAATTTTATTGAGTATAAAAAAGAAGAAAGTCTTTATAAAAAGTTTTGCTAATTGTTTAGTTGTTAGTTTGTTATCTAATTTCTTTCTCTTCAATTTTTGTTAAAAAAAAATAAAGAAAAAAATATTTTAAAGATACAAACATTAATATTTTTTAAGATTTTTTTAAATATTATTTATTTTTATATGATGAAATAATAGATATCGATAAAAGTTACTTAACTTAAATAAATGCATTTTATTAACAAATATCTAAAAAATACCCATTTTTTAAATTTTCAAAATAACAGTTATCACCAAAGTTTTTTTTTTATTTTACTTAAAATATTCATAAATTTTTCGTAAAATAAAACAAAATTGTGCAAGTAAAAAAGAAAAAGTGTGTCTTTATAAGGGGTTTTAAATATATAAAAAGGTAAAGCGTGTTTATAAAAGGTTTTAAATGTATTACAATAACTTCTGGTAAATTGACAAGTACAAGTATAAAAAGGTAGAGTGTGTTTACAAAAGGTTTTGATAAATATGTTTATTTTATGAAGTGTAAAAAGGTTAAAAGTCTTGGTAATTGTTTAGATGTGTGGCTCTTACTTTTTGGAATGCAGTATTAAATTTTTTTTGTGTCTAATATTTTTTGCTTAGAGTTTATCAAAAAAGGAATAATAAGATAAATTGAAAGCGTCAATTTTTGATTCAAAAAATAAAATATATTTTTTTAAATACAAACATTGATGGTTTTTAAGAAATGTTGTTTTGAAATTATTTGTCTTTACACGTAGACTATAAGGAAAAATTACTAGAAACTGCTACTTAAATGCTTTTTATTGATAAAAAATTTTAAAAATACCCCATTTAATTTTTAAAGTAAAAATTAACACCAATTTTATTTTTTATTATTTCACTTAAAAGATTAGTAAATCCTCCGTAAAATAAAACAAAAAAAAAACATGCCCTTATCTCTATTTTTTCGTTTTTTTATATTAAAAAATAGGTGGAGCAACACATCTAAATAATTACCAAAGTTTTATAGATTTTACGATAACTACAATAAACTAAGAAATGCCTAAAGTTTAATATGTATAAAAAGGAAGAGAGTTTTTATAAAAACTTAAATATGTTACGATAACTTCTTATAAATTACCAAATGCAAGTATTAAAAGGTAGAATGTGTTTACAAAAGGTGTTAATTATTACGATAACTTCTGATAAATTGACAAATGCGAGTATAAAACGTAATAGTGTAAATTAATGAATGTGTAAATTTTAATGAGTATAAAAAGGTAGAAAGTCTTTGGAAAACGTTTTGGTAATTGTTTAGATATGTAGCTTCACCTATTTGGAATGTAAATACAACATAAATATTTCTTTTGTATTATAATTATCTAATAGTTTTATTCTAAAGGTTTATTGGAAGTAAAATAATTTAAAAAATATGTCATTTTTTCAATTAAAAAAATTTAAATAATTTTTTTTAAAAAAATACCATCATTATTATTTTTTAGATTTTTTTTGATTATTTGTTTAACACGGATAATATAATAAATATCATTAAAAGTTGCTAAATTAAAATAAATGCATTTTATTGACAAAAATCTTTAAATAATGCCCATTTTTAAATTTCCTAAATAAAAATTATCACCAATTTTTTTTTATTTTACTTAAAATATTTGTAAATCTTTCGTAAAATAAAACAAAATAAAAAAAAAACGTGTCAATATATATTTTCCGATTTTTTTTTTTTTTTTGATTAAAAATGGGTATAGCAACACATCTAAATATTTACCAAAGTTTGCGAGTGTAAAAATATACAGTGTCTTTATAAAAGGTTTTAAATATATTACGATACCTTCTAGTAAATGAATAAATGCGTTAATTTTAGGAAGTATAAAAAGGCAAAAAGTCTTAATAAAGAGTTAAAAATTTATTACGATAACTTCTGGTAAATTGACAAATGCGAGTATAAAATATAATAATAAAAGGTTTTAAAAATATTACGATAACTTCGGGTAAATTAATAAATGTCTAAATCTTAAGGAGTATAAAAAAAGAAGATGGTCTTTATAAAAACTTTTAAATATATATTACGATTTATAAAAGGTTTAAAATATATGACGATTACTTCTGGTAAATTAATAAATGCGTAAATTTTAATAAATGTAAAAAGGTAGAAAGTCTTTATAAAAAGTTTTAAAAATATTACAAAAAACTTCAGGTAAATTTGCTAAGGCGAGTATAAGAAAAGTGTGTCTATATAAAAGGTTTAAAAATATATTACAATAACTTTTGGTAAATAAACAAATGCAAGTATAAAAAGGAAGGGTAAGTTTATAAAAGGTTTTAAATGAATTACAATAATTTCTGGTAAATTGACAAGTGCAAATATAAAAAAAGTGTTTACAATAGGGTTTAACTATATTACGAAAACTTCTGATAAATTGACAAATGCGAGTAAAAAAAGTGTGTCTTTATAAAATATTTTAAATATATAACGATAACTTCGGGTAAATTAATAAATGCATGAATTTTATTAAGTATAAAAAGGTAGACAGTCTTTATAAAAAGTTTTTAAAATATTAAAAAAACTTCAGGTAAATTAAGTAATGCGAGTAAAAAAAAGTTTGTCTTTATAAAAGGTTTTAAATATCTTACGATAACTTCTGGTAAATTGACAAGTGCAAGTATAAAAGAAAAATTGTTTTTACAACAGGTTTTAATTATAGTACGATAACTTCTGATAAGTTGACAAATGCGAGTATAAAAAAGTGTGTCTTTTTAAAAGGTTAAAATAGATAACCCTATTTTCTGGTAAATTAATAAATGCGTAAATTTAAATGAGTATAAAAAGGTAGAAATTCTTTATAAAAAGTTTTTAAAATATTACAATAACTTCTGGTAAATTGACAAGGGCAAGTATATAAAAAAGTGTGTTTACAAAAGGTTTCAATCATATTACGATAACTTCTGATAAATTGACAAATGCGAGTATTAAAAAAGTGTGTCTTTATAAAAGGTTGGTTTTAAATATATGACGATAACTTCTAGTAAATTAATAAATGCGTAAATTTTAATGGGTACAAGAAGGTAGAAATTTTTTATAAAAAGTTTTAAAAATGTTACAAAAACTTCAGGTAAATTGACTAATGCGAGTATAAGAAAAGTGTGTCTTTATAAAAGGTTTTAAATATATTACGATAACTTCTGGTAAATTAACAAATACAAGTATAAAAAGGTATAGTGTGTTTATAAAAGTTTTTAAATCCATTACGATAACTTCTGGTAAATTGACAAGTGCAAGTATAAAAAAGTGTTTTTACAAAAGGTTTCAATCATGTTACGATAACTTCTAATAAATTGACAAATGCGAGTATAAAAAAGTGTGCTTTTATTAAAGGATTAAATATATAACAATAACTTCGGGTAAATTTAAAAATGCGTAAATTTTAAGTATTTTAAAAAGATAGAGTCTATAATAACTTTTAAATATATTACGATACCTTCCGTTAATTAACAAATGCAAGTATAAAAAGGTAAAGTGTGTTTATAAAAGGTTTTAAATGTATTACGGTAACTTCTGATAAATTAACAAGTGCAAGTATAAAAGAAAATGTGTTTTTACAAAAGGTTTCAATCATATTACGATAACTTCTGATAAATTGATAAATGCGAGTATAAAAAAAGTGTGTCTATAAAAGGTTTTAAGTATATAACGATATCTTCTGTTAAATTAATAAATGCCTAAATCTATTAAGTATAAAAAAGTAGAAAATCTTTATAAAAAGTTTTAAAAGTATTACAAAAGCTTCAGGTAAACGGACTAATGCGAGTATAAGAAAAGTGTGTCTTAATAAAAGGTTTTAAATATATTACGATAACTTCTGGTAAATTATTAAATGCAAGTATAAAACGGTTAAAAGTTTTTAAAATGTTTTAAATGTATTACCATAACTTCCGCTAAATTAAGAAGTGTAAGTATAAAAAAAGTGTGTTTACAAATGGTTTCAATTATATTACGATAACTTCTGATAAATTGACAAATGCAAGTATTAAAAAAGTGTGTAAAAAAGGTTTTAAATATATAAAGATAACTTCTGGTAAATTAATAAATGCGTAAATTTTAATGAGTATAAAAAGGTAGAGTTTTTTTATAAAGTTTTAAAAATGCTACAGTCACTTCAGGTAAATTGACTAATGCGAGTATAAGAAAAGTGTGCCCTTATAAAAGGTTTTAAATATATTACGATAACTTCTGGTAAATTAAAAAATGCAAGTATAAAAAGGTAGGGTGTGTTTATAAAAGGTTTTAAATGTTTTACGATAACTTCTGGTAAATTTGCAAGTGCAAGTATAAAAGAAAAAGTGTGTCTTTATAAGAGGTTTTAAATATATAAAAAAGTAAAGTGTGGTTATAAAAGGTTTTAAAAGTCATACAATAACTTCTGGTAAATTGACAAGTGCAAGTATAAAAAGGTAGAGTGTGTTTACAAAAGGTTTTGATAAATGTGTTTATGTTATGGAGTGTAAAAAGTTTAAAAGTATTTATAAAAAGTCTTGGTAATTGTTTAAATGTATGATTACTTTTTGGAATGCAATATTAACATTTTTTTTGTGTCCAATATTTTTATGCTTAAAGTTTATCAAAAAAAAGAATAATAAGATAAATTGAAAGCGTCAATTTTTGATTCAAAAAATAAAATATATTTTTTTTAAATACAAATATTGATGTGTTTTAAGAAATGTTGCTTTAAAATAATTTGTCTTTACACATAGACTATAAGGAAAAATCACTAGAAACTGCTAAACTTAAATGACTGCTTTTTATTGACAAAAATCTTGAAAAATACCCTTTTTAATTTTTTAAATAAAAATTAACACTAATTTTATTTTTTATAATTTTACTTAAAAGATTCGTAAATCCTCCGTAAAATTAAACAAAAAAAAATATGCCATTATCTCTATTTTTTCGTTTTTTATAATAAAAAATATGTGGAGCAACACATCTAAATAATTACCAAAGTTTTATAGATTTTACGATAACTTTGGGTAAATTGAGAAATGCATAAAGTTTAATATGTATAAAAAGGAAGAGTTTTTATAAAAACTTTAAAATATGTTACGATAACTTCTAATAAATTACCAAATGCGAGTATAAAAAGGTAGAATGTGTTTACAAAAGGTGTTAATTATTAGGATAACTTCTGATAAATTGACAAATGCGAGAATCAAACGTAATAGTGTTTTTAAAATTTTTTAAATATAGTATAACAATAACTTTTGGTAAATTGATAAGAGCAAAAATTTTATTAAGTATAAAAAGGTAAAAAGTCTTTATAGAAGTTCTAAAACAATAACTTTTGGTAAATTAACAAATGCGAATCCATAAAGATACAGTGTCTTAAGGTTTAAATATATCACAATATCTTCTGGTAAATTGATAAATGCGTAAATTTTAATAAGTATAAAAAGGTAGAAAGTCATTAAAAAACGTTTTGGTAATTGTTTAGATATGTAGCTTTACCTATTTGGAATGTAGATACATCATAAATATTTCTTTTGTATTATATAATAGTTTTATTCTTAAGGTTCATGAAAACTAAAATAATTAAAAAAATATGTCAACTTTCGATTAAAAAAATTTAAACAAAAATTATTTAAAAAATACAAACATTATTATTTTTTAGAAAAATTGTTTTAAAATTATTTGTTTAACACGGATAATATAATAAATATCACTAAAAGTTACCAAACTTGAATAATAGCATTTTATTGACAAAAATCTTAAAAATGCCCATTTTTTAAATTTCCTAAATAAAAATTACCAATTTTTTTTATTTTACTTAAAATATTTGTAAATTTATCGTAAAATAAAACAAAATTAAAAAAAAACAGTCAATATATATCTCCCGATTTTTTTTTTTTTTAATAAAAATAGGTATAGCAACACGTCTAAATATTTACCAAAGTTTTATAGATATTACGATAACTTTTGGTAAATTAACAAATGCGAGTGTAAAAATATATAGTGTCTTTATAAAAGGTTTTAAAATTTTTACGATAACTTCGGGTAAATTAATAAATGCCTAAATCTTGAGAAGTATAAAAAATTAACAAATGCAAGTATAAAAACGTAGAGTGTGTTTATAAAAGTTTTTAAATATATTACGGTAACTTCTGGTAAATTGACAAGTGCTAGTATACAAGAAAAGTAAAAAGTCTTTATAAAAAGTTTTTAAAATATTACAAAAACATCAGGTTTCAATCAAATTACGATAACTTCTGGTAAATTCACTAATGCGAGTATAAAAAAGTGTGTCAATATTACAATAACTTCTGGTAAATTAACAAATGTGAGTATAAAAAGGTAACAGTGGGTTTATAAAAGGTTTGAATGTTTACGATAATTAATGGTAAATTAACAAGTGTAAGTATAAAAAAAATGTTTTTAGAAATATTACAATAATTTCTGGTAAATTGATAAATGCGTAAATTTTAATAAGTATAAAAATGTATAACTTCTGTTTAATTAATAAATCTGTAAATTTTATTGAGTATAAAAAAGAAGAAAGTCTTTATAAAAAGTTTTGTTAATGGTTAAGTTATGTGACATTTTTGAAATGTAGAATTAACATAAGTATTTTTTTTTTGTTATATAATTGTTTTTAAAGTTCAAAAAACGTAGAATAATTAAAAAAAAAATTAATAATGTCAATTTTTGTTAAACAAAATTAAATAAAAAAATATTTTAAAACACAAACATTCATATTTTTAAGATTTTTTTTTTAAGTTATTTTTTTATATATATTAAATATAATAAATATCAATAAAAGTTACTAAACTTAAATAAATGCATTTTATTGACGAAAATCTAAAAAAATACCAATTTTTTATATTTTTAAAATAACAGTTATCACCATTTTTTTTTATTTTACTTAAAATATTCGTAAATTTGTCGTAAAATAAAACAAAATTTGAACAAAAAACCTGTCAATATCTATATTTTTCTTCTTTTTTATGATTAAAAATAGGTAGAGCAACACATCTAAATATTTACCAAAGTTGTATAGATATCACAATAACTTCTGGTAAATTGACAAATGCGAGTATAAAAAGTAAGAGTGTATTTATTAAAGGTTTTAAATATATTACGGTAAATTCTGGTAAATTGACCAGTTCAAGGATAAGAGGTGGAGTGTGTAAATAAATGGTTTTAATTATATTACAATAAATTCTGATAAATTGACACATGCGAGTATAAAAAGATATAGTGTCGTTATAAAAGGTTTTAAATATATTACGATAACTTCTGGTAAATTGTTAAATGCGTAAATTGTAATGAGTATAAAAAGGTAAAAGGTCTGTATAAAAAGTTCTGGTAATTGTTTAGATATGTGGTTCTACTTTTTTAAAATGTAAAATTTACATGAATATTTTTTTGTGTTATCCAATTTTTTTATTCCTAAAGTTTATTAAAAGTAGAATAATTAAACAAAAATTATAGATGTCAATTTTAAAATAAAAACATTTAAACCAAACAATATTTTAAAGATAAAACATAGATTTTTTTAAGAAATATTGTTTTGATATTATTTGTCTTCACACGTATAATGTAAAAAATATAACTTAAAGTTGCTAAACTTAAATAAATGCTTTTTATTTTTAATTTTTTTTAAATTATTTTACTTAAAAGATATATAAAGCCGTCATAAAATAAAACAATATTAAAAATAAATGTCAGTATCTCTATTTTTCGATTTTTTATGATTAAAAATAGGTAAAGCAACACATCTAAATAATCACCAAAGTTTTATAGATATTACGATAACTTTTGGTAAATTGATACATCGAGTATAAAAAGGTGGAGTGTGTTTATTAAGGGTTTTAATTATATTATGAAAACTTCTGACAAATAGACAAATGCGAGTATAAAAAAATATAGTGTCTTAATAAAAGATTTTAAATATATTACGATTACTTCTGGCAAATTAATAAATCTGTTTATGAAAAGTATTAAATATATTACGGTAACTCTGGTAAATTGACAAATGCGAGTATAAACAGGTAGATTGTGTTAATAAAAGGATTTAAATGTATTACAATAACTTCTGGTAAATTAATAAATGCTTAAATTCCAATACGTATAAAAAAGTAAAAACTCTTTATAAAGTATTAAATACAATTACGAAAACTTCAGGTAAATGGACAAATGCGGGTATTAACAGGTAGAATGTATTTCCAAAGGTTTTATTTATAATACGATAACTTCTGGTAAATTGACAAATGCAAGTATAAAAAGATATAGTGTCTTTATAAAAGGTTTTAAATATATTACAATAACTTCTGGTAAATTGACAAATGCTAGTATGAAAAGAGTATCGTTATAAAAGTTTTAAATATATTATGATAACTTTGGGTAAGTTGATAAATGCGTTTATTTTAACTAAGTTAAAAAAGATGGAATATTTATAAGGTGTTTTAAATATATTACAATATTTTTTAGTAACTTGAAAAATTGAAGTATGAAATGGTAGAATGTCTTTATAAATAGTTTTAAATGTAAACAAATAAACCGTGACGAAACTATTTTCAAACAATAATAAATAAAATAAGTTTAATGTTGCATTGGCAAATTAAAAAAATCGTATAAAGCTTATAGTAAACCTTAAATAAATAAGGAGGGTGGTGGGCTAAATAATACCAAAAAGCTAGGACGCCGTATTAAAAAAATATAGGCGAATGAGGCAACTTTATTCTTAAAAATATTTTAAAATTAAAATGCGTTACGTGTTGTGTCACTGTTATATTTAAATACACAATAAAAAGTTTAAATTATATTACGATAACTTTGGATAAATTGACAAATGCTAGTATAAAAAGGTAAAGTGTGTTTATAAAAGGTTTTAAATGTATTACAATAACATCTGGTAAATTGACAAGTGCAAGTATGAAAAGGTGGAGTGTTTAAACAAAAGGTTTTAGTTATATTACGATAACTTCTGATAAATTGACAAATGCGAGTATAAAAAGATATAGTATCTTTATAAAAGGTTTTAAATATATTACAATATCTTTTGGTAAATTAATAAATGCGTAAATTTTAATAAGTATAAAAAAGTATCACTTCTAATTAATTAATACATGTGTAAATTTTAATGAGCATAAAAAGGTAGAAAGTCTTTATAAAAAGTTTTGGTAGTTATTTAGATGTGTAGCTCTTAATTTTTGGAATGTAATATTAACATAATTTTTTCCTGTGTCTAATATTTTTATTTCTAAAGTTTATCAAGAAGAAAATAGTAACAAAATTAAAGTCGTCAATTTTCGATTAAATTAAAAAAACAATATTTAAAATATACAAACATTAATTTTTTTTAAATTCTTTTAAAATTAGTCTTTACACGTCGAATATTCAATATAAAAATTAATAAACACCAATTTTTTAATTATGTTTCTTAAAAAATTCGCAAATCCGCCGTTAAATAAACAAAATTAAAAAAAAAAAACAAAAATCTCTATTTTTTATTTTTTTATGATTAAAAATATTTGGAGCATCACATCTAAATTATTACCAGAGTTTTATAGATATTACGATAACTTGATGTAAACTGATAAATGCGTAAATTTTAATGAGTATAAAAAATGAGAAAGTCTTTTTAAAAATATGTTAAGATAACTTCTAGTAAATTGACAAAAACGAGCGTACAAAAGATATAGTGTCTTTATAAAAGGTTTTAAATAATAAAAGTGTATTTATAAAAGGTTGATAAATTGACAAATGCAAGTATAAAGTTTTTTAAATAAGGTTTTAAATATTACGATATTCTGTTAATTGAAGTCCATACTATATAGATAAGTGTTTTCAAAAGGTTTGAAGATTCACAAAACTCTGCAAATTAAAATGCAGTATAGAAAAATATAGTGTCTTACTAAAAGGTTTAAAATATATTGCGATTACTTCTGGGAAATTAATAAATGTGTAAACTTTAATAAGTATAAAAGTAAAGTCTTTATGAAAAGTTTTAGAAATATGACTATAACTTTTGATAAATTGACAAATGTGAGCATAAAAAGGGAAAGTGTGTTTATGAAAGATTTTAAATATTGCGAAAACTTTTAGTTAATTAATAAATACGTAAATTTTAATAAGTATAAAAAGGTAGTTTGTTTTTCTTTAAAGTTTTAAATATATTACGATAACTTCTGGTAAATTGACAAGTGCGAGTATAAAAAGGTAAAGATTGTCTTTAAAAGGTTTTAAATATATTCCGATAAATTCGGGTAAATTAAAAAATGCAAGTAAGAAAATTTTTTAAATGTATTATGATAACTTTTGGTAAATTTGCAGGTAAAAGCATAAAAAGGTGGAATGTGATTACAAAAAGTTTTAAATGCGTAAAAAAAGGTATTCCTTCTGGTAAATTGATAAACAAGTAAATTTTAATGAGTATAAAACGATAGAAAGTCTTTATAAAACATCTCCGTAATTGTTTACATGTGTGTCTCCGACTTTTTAAAATGTTAAATCTACATGATTTTTTTTTGTGTTGTCCAATATTTTCATTCTTAAAGATTATCAAAAATAGAATAGTTACAAAAAAACAAATGTCAATTTTTGTTTAAAAATAAACAAAAATATTTAAAAAATGCAAACATTGATATTAAAAAAAATGTCTTGTAATTATTTGCCTTCACACGTAGAATATGAAAAAAATCACTAAAAGTTGTAAACCTAAATAAATGCATTTTGTTAACAAAAATATTAAAAATTACCAATTTTTTAAAATTTTCAAAATAAAAGTAATTAACACCGACATTTTTTTAAAATTTTACTTAAAAGATTCGCAAATCCGCCGAAAAATATTTTAAAATTAAAAAAAAACCTGTCAATACCTCTATTTTTTTATTTTTTATAATTAAAAATAAATGGAGAACATCTAAAAAATTACAAAGTTTTATAGATATTGCGATAACTGTTGGTAAATTAACCAAAAGATATCTTGTCTTTATAAATATATATATATATATATAATGATATATATATAAATATATATATATATATTATAATTATATATAGTATAAATATAATTTAAATTCTGTTGTAAATTAAAATGCATTTTAAAACGTATGGTTAATTGAAAATGCGAGATAATAAGTTTTAATATTTACAATAACTTCTGGTAAATTGAAAATGCGTAAATGTTTAATAGTATAAAAAGGCTAAAAGTCTGTAAAAGTTTATAAAATATTATACATAACTTCTGGTAAATTAGCAAGTGCGGTATAAAAAAGTGTTCTTAAAGTTTTAAATGTATTCAGATAACTGACAAATGCGTTAATTTTGACTAAGTATGCGAGTATAAAAGGAGTTTATAAGTTAATTTTGATATTTACAATAACTTCTGGTAAATTAGCAAGTGCGAGTATAAAAAGGTAGAGTGTGTTTATAAAACCTTCTGGTAAATTGACAAATGCGAGTATAAAAGAGTCTGTTTATATATTTACAATAACTTCTGGTAAATTAGCAAGTGCGAGTATAAAAAGGTAGAGTGTGTTTATAAAAACTTCTGGTTAATTGACAAATGCGAGTATAAAAAGAGTCTGTTTATATATTAACAATAACTTCTGGTAAATTAGCAAGTGCAAGTCTAAAAAGGTCGAGTGTAATTATCAAAACTTCTGGTTAATTGACAATTGCGAGTATAAAAAGAGTCTGTTTATATATTTACGATAATTTCTGGTAAATAAGCAAGTGCGAGTATAAAAAGGTAGAGTGTGTTAATAAAAACTTCTGCTAAATTGACAAATGCAAGGTTAAAAAGAGTCTGTTTATATATTTACGATAACTTCTGGTAAATTAGCAAGTGCGAGTATAAAAAGGTAGAGTGTGTTAATAAAAACTTCTGGTAAATTAACAAATGCGAGGATAAAAAGAGTCTGTTTATATATTTACGATAACTTCTGGTAAATTAGCAAGTGCGAGTATAAAAAGGTAGAGTGTGTTAATAAAAACTTCTGGTAAATTGACAAATGCGAGTATAAAAAGAGTCTATTTATATATTTACGATAACTTCTGGTAAATTAGCAAGTGTAAGTATAAAAAGTAGAGTGTGTCTATAAAAACTTCTGATAAATTGACAAATGCGAGTATAAAAAGAGTATGTTTATACATTTACGATAACTTCTAATAAATTAGCAAGTGCGAGTATAAAAAGGTAGAGTGTGTTTAAAAAGACTTCTGGTAAATTGATAAATGCGAGTTTAAAAAGAGTCTGTTTATATATTTACGATAACTTCTAGTAAATTAGCAAGTGCGGGTATAAAACGGTAGAGTGTGTTTATAAAATTTTATGGTAAATTGACAAATGCGAGTATAAGAAGAATCTGTTAATATATTTCCGATAACTTCTGGTAAAATACCAAGTGCGAGTATAAAAGGTAAAGTGTGTTTATAAAAGGTTTTACATATATTACTTTACCTTTCGATAAATAAATTAATGCGTAAATTTTAATAATTATAAAAAGATATATGGTGTTTACAAAAAAGTTTTAAATGTATTTCGATAACTTCTGGTTAATTGACAAATGTAAGTATAAAAAGATAATGTGTCTTTAAATAGGGTTTAAATATATTACGATACCTACGGGAAATTGATAAATGCGTAAATTTCAATAAGTATAAAAAAAGTAGAAAGTCTTTATGAAAAGTATTGAATATATTATGATAACTTCTGGTTAATTGACAAATGCAAAAAAGAAAGGTAACGTTTGTTTGCAAAAGGTTTTAATTATATTACGAAAACTTCTGATAAATTGACAAATGCAAGTATAGAAAAAAATAGTGTCTTTAAAAAAGGTTTTAAATATATTACGATAACTTGATAAATTGATAAAGGCGTACATTTTAATTAAGTATAAAAAGGTAATGTATTAATAAAATATTTTAAATATACTACGATATTTTTTGGTAAATTGACAAATTAAAGTATAAAATAGCAAAGTGTCTTTATAAAAAAATTTAAATGTAAACAAATTAACCGTAACAAAACTATTTCCAAATAATAATAAATAAAATGAGTTTACTGTTGCATTGGCAAATTCCAAAAAATAATCGTATAAAGCTTAAAGTAAATCTAAAATAATAAATGAGGAGGGTGGTGGGCTAAATGCTTCCAAAAGCTATGACGCCGTATTAAAAAAGTATAGGCGAACGAGGCAACTATATTTAAAAAAATGTATTCAAATTAAAATACGTTACGTGTTATGTCCCTGTTATATTTAAATGCCAATAAAACACGAGCAAAACCTAATTAAACCAAAAACAATTAAGACAAAGGGTGACGAGTAAATTTCAGTGAGTATAAAGCTTAAAATAAACCTAAAATAATAAAAGAGGAGGGCGGTGGGCTAAATAATACCAAAAATCTATGACGCCATATTAAAAAAATATAGGCGAATGAGGCAACTATATTTTAAAAAATGTATTCAAAGTAAAATTCGTTACGTGTTATGTCCCCGATATATTTAAATACCAATAAAACACAAGCAAATCCTAATTAAACCAAAAACAATTAATACAAAGGGTGAAGAGTAAATTCCAGTGAGCATAAAGCTTAAAATAAACCTAAAATAATAAATTAAGAGGGTGGTGGGCTAATTAATATCAAAAAGCTATGACGCCGTATTAAAAAAGTATAGGCGAACGAGGCAACTATGTTTAAAAAAATGTATTCAAATTAAAATACGTTACGTGTTATGTCCCTGTTATTTTTAAATACCAATAAAACACGAGCAAAACCTAATTAAACCAAAAACAATTAATACAAAGGGTGACGAGTAAATTTCAGTGAGTATAAAGCTTAAAATAAACCTAAAATAATTAAAGAGGAGCGCGGTGGGCTAAATAATACGAAAAAGTTATGACGTCGCATTAAAAAAATATAGGCAATTGTGGAAACTATATTTATAAAAATGTATTCAAATTAAAATACGTTACGTGCTATGTCCCTAATTATTTAAATACCAATAAAACACGAGCAAAACCTAATTAAACCAAAAACAATTAATACAAAGGGTGACGAGTAGATTTCAATGAGCTTTAAATAAACCTAAAATAATAAATGAGGAGGATGGGGGGTAATTAATATCAAAAAGCTGTGACGCCGTATTAAAAAAGTATAGGCGAATTAGGCAACTATATTTAAAAAAAATTATTCAAATTAAATCACCTTACGTGTTATGTCCCTGTTATATTTAAATAGCAATAAAACACGAGCAAAACCTAATTAAACCAAAAACATTTAATACAAGGGGTGACGAGTAAATTTCAGTGAGTATAAAACTTAAAATAAACCCAAAGTAATAAATGAGGAGGGTGGTGGGCTAAAAAAACCAAAAGCTATGACTCCGAATTAAAAAAATATAGGCGATTGGGGCAACTATATTTTAAAAAACTGACAAATGCAAGTTTAAAAAAAAGGATGTCTTTATAAAAGGTTTTAAATATATTACACCTTTGGGTAAATTTTATTAAGTGTAAAAAAGTAGAAAGTCATTATGAAAAGTATTAAATATATGACGATAACTTCTGGTAAATTGACAGATGCGAGTATTATAGAAAGAGTGTCTTTATAAAAGGTTTTAAATGTTTTACTGTGAAAACTTCAGGTAAATTGAAAAATGCTAGTATAAAAGGGTACAATGTATCTACAAAAGGTTTTAAATATATTACGATAGCTTTGGGCAAAGACAATTGTAGTTATCACTAACTACAATTGTCTTTGCTTTGGGTAAAATGATAAATGCCTAAATTAAATATGTATAAAAAAGTATAAAGTCATTATAAAAAGTATGAAATATATTACAAGAACTTCTGGTATATTCACAGATTCAATTATAAAAGAAAGAGTGTTTTTGTAAAAGGTTTTAAATGTGTTACGAAAACTTCTGGTAAATTGACAAATGCGAGTATAAAAAAATACTGTCTTTATGAAATGTTTTATATTACGATAACTTCTAGTAAATAAATAAATGCGTAAATTTTAATAAATATAAAATGGTAGAGAGTCTTTATAAAAAGTTTAAAATATATTACGATAACTTCTGGTAAATTGACAAATGCGTACATTTTAATTAAGTATAAAAAGGTAGAGTATACATAAAATATCTTAAATAAATCACGATAACTTCTGGTAAATTGGCAAATGTGAGTATAAAAAGGTAGGGTTTGTTTATAAATGGTTTTAAATATATTACGATGATTTCTGCTTTATTAATAAATGCGTAAATTTTAACCAGTATAAAAGGGTAGACCTTTACATAAAGTTTTAAATATATTACGATATTTTTTAGTAAATTATTAAATTTAAGTATAAAATGTAGAGTGTCTTTATAAAAAATTTAAATGTAAAGAAATAAACCAAAACGAAACTTTTTCCAAATAATAACAAATAAAATGAGTTCACTGTTGCATTAGCAAAATTCCAAAAAATAATTGTATAAAGCTTAAAGTAAACCTTAAATAATAAATGAGGAGGGTGGTGGGGTAAATAGTACCAAAAAGCTATGACGCCGTATAAAAAAAATATAGGCGAATGAAGCAAGTATATTTAAACAAATGTATTAAAATTAAAATACGTTACGTGTTATGTCCCTGTTATATTTAAATACGAAAAAAAAACATGAGTAAAACCTAATTAAACCTAAAACAATAAATACAAAGGGTGGCGAGTAAATTTCAATGAGTATAATGCTTAAAATAAACCTAAAATAATACATGAGGAGGGTGGTGGGCTAAATAATACCAAAAAGCAATGACGCCGTATTAAAAAAGTATAGGCGAACGAGACAACTATATTTAAAAAAATGTATTCAAATTAAAATACGTTACGCGTTATGTCCCTGATATATTTAAATACCAAAAAAAAATACGAGCAAAACCTAATTAAACCTAAAACAATTAATACAAAGGCTAACAAGTAAATTTCAGTGAGTATAAAGCTTAAAATAAACCCAAAATATTAAATGAGGAGGGTGGTGGGCTAAATAATACCAAAAAGCTATGACGCCGTATTAAACAAATATAGGCGAATGAGGCAACTATATTTAAAAAAGTTGACAAATTCAAGTATAAAAAGATAAAGTGTCTTTATAAAAGGATTTAAATATTTTACGATACCTTTGGGTAAATTAATAAATGCGTAAAATTTAATAAGTATAAAAAAGTATAAAGTCATTATAAAAAGTATTAAATATATTACAATAACTTCTGGTAAATTGACAGATGCGAGTATAAAAGAAAGAGTGTTTTATAAAAGGTTTTAAATAAATAATTGCGTAAATTTTAATAAATATAAAAGGGTAGAGAGTCTTTATAAAAAGTTTTATATATATTACGATAACCTTTGGTAAATTGACAAATGCTAGTATAAAGAGAGTATTTTAATAAAAGTTTTATATATGTTACGATAACTTCTGGTAAATTGACAAATGCTAGTATTAAAAGAGTATCTTTATAAAAGTTTTAAATAATTAACGATAACTTTGGGTAAATTGATAAATGCGTACATTTTAATTGAGTATAAAAAGGTAGAATATTCATAAAATCTTTTAAATATACCACAATAACTTTTGGTAAATTGGCAAATGCGAGTATGAAAAGGTAAATTGTTTTAAATATATTACGATATTTTTTAGTAAATTGACAAATTAAAGTATAAAATGGTAGAGTGTCTTTATAAAAAATATAAATGTAAACAAATAAACCTTAACAATACTATTTCCAAATAATAATAAATAAAATTAGTTTACTGTTGCATTGGCATATTCCAAAAAATATTTGTATAGAGCTTAAAGTAAACCTAAAATAATAAATAAGGAGGGTCGTGGGCTAAATAGTTCCAAAAAGATAAATGTATAACAATAACTTCTGGTAAGTTGACAAATGCAAGTTGAAAATGCGTAAATTTCAATAAGCATAAAAAAGTAGAAAGTCTTTATGAAAAGTATTAAATGTATTACGATAACTTCTGGTAAATTGACAGATGCGAGTATAAAAAGGTAGAATGTGTTTACAAAAGGTTTAAATTATAATACAATAACTTCTGGTAAATATATGAATGCGTTAATTTTAATAAATATAAAGGACTAGAGAGTCATTAAAAACAGTTTTAAATATATTACGATAATTTTGGGTAAATTGATAAATGCGTACATCTTAATTAAGCATAAAAAGGCAGAGTATTTAAAAAATGTTTTAAATATATTACGATAACTTCTGGTAAATTGGCAAATGCGAGTATAAAATGGTAGGGTATGTTTATAAAAGGTTTTAAATACATTACAATGATTTCTGCTTTATTAATAAAACGTAAATTTTAACGAGTATAAAAAGATTAACCTTTATAAAGAGTTTTAAATATATTTCGATATTTTTTGGTAAACTGACAAATTGAAGTATAAAATAGTAGAGTGTCTTTACAAAAAGTTTGTAATGTAAACAAATAAACAGTAACGAAAATATTTGCTAATAATAATAAATAAAATTAGTTTCCTGTTGCATTGGCAAATTTTAAAAAAATTATCGTATAAAGCTTAAAGTAAACCCAATTTCATTTATGAGGAGGGTGGTGGGCTAAATAGTACCTAAAAGCTATGACGCCGTATTAAAAAAAATAAGGCAACTATATTCAGAAAAATGTTTCAAAATTAAAATACGTTACATGTTATGTTCCTGGTATATGTAAATACCAAAAAAAAAACACGAGTAAAACCTAATTAAACTTAGAACAATTAAAACAAAGGGTTGCGAGTAAATTTTAATCAGTATTAAGCTTAAAATAATCCAAAAATAATAAATGAGGAGGGTGGTGGTCTAAATAGTACCAAAAAGCTATGACGCCGTACTAAAAAAATATAGGCGAATAAGGCAACTATATTCTAAAAAATGTATTAAAATTAAAATGCGTTACGTGTTGTATTCAGTTATATTTAAATAACAAAGAAAAACACAAGTTAAACCTAATAAAATTTAAACAATTAATAAGGAAATTGGTGGGCTAAATTGTGACAAATAATCATGCCCCTGTATTAAAAATATCTCTAATACGGTAAAAGTGCGGATATATATTTGAAAGCATAAAATATTGATTTGTTATTTTTCATTATAGTCATTAAAGCAGGGGTTCCCTAACTTATTTGGAACACGCCCCCTTTCGACCATAAAAAAATTTTGCGCACCCCATCCTTCTGTCCAAATAATTAGATCAGAAATAAAAAGTCTTCAATAACAAAATAAGTATTTTTATAGCTCATTTAACTTTAAAGTTGTACAAAAATCATACATAAAGTATTTGGTAAGTAGTCTCTACGTTTTGGAATGTGATGGATGATGAGTTGCATTGATTTGACAAGCTGTACAATTATTCTCTGCTCAACCATAGAGATCGCACAACGAAAATCACTACCAATGTAAGGTTTATTTCTGTACTTGGTTTTTATTGCGACTACAGCAGGAAATCCCCTTTCGCACAAATATGTACTTGAAAATGGTAAATACAATCGAAGTGCTTTTTCTGCTATTTTGGGGTAAATTGAGTAATATTTGACCCAAAACAATGATTGACTCATTTTTTCAAAACTGTATAAGTACCGTAAGTCTTGATAGCATCTCTATGATAAATTACATTTGAATCTCCGCCTTGAAGTTTTAAGTTCAATGAGTTCAATAAATCAAATATATCCGACAAATGAGCCAACGCTACTTGGACACCGGGACTTTTGAATTCATTGCACAATTCGCTTTTTTGATTTTCGAGAAATAGTATTAGTTCATCGTAGAGTTCAAATAATCTTGCCAGCATATTGCCCTTTGAGGGCCAGCGCACTTCTGTGTGAAACAATAATGTTTTGTGCTCTATTCCAAAATCTTCACAAAACGTCTTAAAAAGTCGTGTATTTAACGCACTCCTTTTTAAGAAATTTACTCCTTTGATACATAGTTTTAACACGTCATTTAGTTCACTGGGTAGTATCTTTGCTGCCAATGCTTGGCGATGTATAAAGCAGTGGATGGCGGTTATATTGGGTTGTTTTTCCTTAACCAGTGATATAAAGCCGGAGAGAGAGTCTAGCATCGCAGGAGCACCATCTGTGCAGACGCTTATCAATTTCTCCCATACGAGGTCATGTTCAGCGAAGACTGCAGCCATCACATTAAGTGCTTTTGTGGTTGTAGTTAATTCAGTAGAAAACAGAGCAAAAAATTCTTTCGGTTTGTCCTTTAAATCGCTGTATTTTGTCAATAAATGTCGCTCCAGACAAGACGGTCTTAAAGTATCATTGCTCAAAACTTCGTAACAGATGATGCACTGTGGATGGTCACCATCATTTTTGATAAGGTAAACAAACCCGTATTTCAGATAATTGTCTTCGTATTTGCGCTTTTTGGTCGAACTCATCTTGTTGAAACAAAAATTTATTAGGTACGTGACTAACAACCACCGCGCAATAGAAGTTGGTTGAGACTGACTGAGTTGTGACTAGTTGCAAGCGAGCGCGGGGGAAGGCCCCGCGCCGCGTTTCCTTCCGCCCGCATACATGAACAAACAAGTATGTGCGTGCATAAACGTCCGCCCGAAGTGGTCCGAGTTAGTCGAGTACTCGCTTTCGGTATACCTGCCTACAGACGTAATTTTTTGTTTATCTCTAATAAGGTTCTTAACATTCGCCCACTGAGGAACCAATAAGTTCCTGACAGGCGTCAATCGCAGTTAATTTCTATGCCTTTCAATTAAAAATGAATTTTATTTATTAGTCGTATCAAGTATTCTAGAATGCGGTCGCCGATTTTTTATACTTAACTATACAAGTGGCCCGCGCCCCCCTTTGAAGGTCTTCGCGCCCCCCTTGGAGGGGCGCGCCCCACCGTTTGAAAACCCCTGCATTAAAGGTTAAAATTATCAAAAGCACAAAATTTAAATTATTTAACGTGAAGCCATAAAATTATTAAATACAGTGGAAGACTGAATAGCGCCCAGAAAAAAGGCAATGTTAAGACATACGGTGTGAGAAAACTATATCCAAAAGAATAATAAAAATAAAATGCGTTACGTGTCGCGCTGTCTATTATACGCACACATGTAGGTTAAAATTCTAAAACGTGCCTAATTTAATAAACGTACAGACAAAAAATTAATGAGGAGGGTGGTGGGCTAAATAGCGCCAAGAAAAAAATGACTGAACATTTAATAATCAAAGTTAATGTAAAAAATACACTGTAACAAAACTATATCTTAAAGGTTAAGAAAAATAAAACGTATTGCGTGTTGTGCTGACTATTATATTTAAATACAAAAAAGAATACGAATAGAACTTGCTTTAAGTAAACTGGAAACAATTTATAATAGGAGTGGTCTCCCAAATAGTGCCAAAATCTATGACGACATTATTAAAAAATATAATTAAATGACGTAACTAAATGCGTGACGTGTGTAGTAATATCATTTAATATTAATAAAATATATTGAGGTGCGGCACGTCTAGGATTGCCTTGTACATAAAAATTTTAAAAAGAATACAAATATTACTTAAAGTAAACGTTAAAGAAATAAAGAGGGTGGTGAGCTAAATAGCGTCAAAAGGGTATAAGGCTGTATTAAAAATGTTTACACACAAATTGTAGTAAAGGTATATATTTGACCCCTTATTATTAAATATAAATTTGTTATTTTCCATTAAAAAAACTTTTGCTGTATAGCTCATAATTAAAACATAAACTAAAAAAATTACTGAAGTGGGTGGGGCGCTAAATAGCGTAAAGAAAAAAATTACAATATTAAGGAATCAAGGTTGTTTTCAACAAATACTCTGACAAAACCATATTATAATGAATAATAAAAGGAGAATGCTCTACGTTTAACGTTGCCTATCAAATTGAAATTCCAAAAATAAATTAATAAATAAAATTTGATTAAAGTAAACATGAAAGAAATAGTGCCAAAAAATATGGCGTAGTAAAAAAAATTGGTTAAATACGAATGAGCTACGGTAAAAGTAGGTACCCGTAGGTTAAAATTCTAATAAGTGCATAATTTAAATTAATAAACGTATAGACAAAAAAATTGGTGAGGTGGGTGGTGGGCTAAATAGCGTAAAAAAAAGTGACCCAATCCTTAAATATTATGGTTAACGTAAAATAATAAAATATGGCGTAACGATATTAACTTAATCCGAATTAAATAAGTAACATCTGGTATTGCTTGTTTTTAAGTATAGGTACCAAAAAAATGCGAATAAAATCTGAAAAAAATGTGACAAGTGTGGTGGATGAAAGTGTATCTTTAACAATTAAATATAAGGTATCAATTTGTTTCTTTTGTTAATACTGAAAGCAAATATACATGTATCTTTGACGTAAGTAAACATTTTAAAAAGCACATAATTTATATAAATAAAGGTAAAATTACAAAAAAAAAACTGAAAAGTCTAAATTGTGACAACAAAAAAAATCACTTTACATTTAGAATTCAAGTTTAATTCAAACAAATACACTGTAATGAAACTATATTTAAAAGATAAATAAAAAAATGCCTTAGCTTTGGCTAATATAATTAGCAAAAATAATCGTATTAAACAATTTATAAGGATGGTAGTGGGCTAAATAGCGCCAGTAAAAAAATGACAATATTTAGGAATCATATTTAATAAAAAACAAACACACCGTGACGAAACTATATTCTTAAGATTAATAAAAAAAATTCGGATATTGTTAGCTTTTATGTATAAATACCAAAAAGAATACAAATAGAACTTGATTTGAGTAAACTGGAAACATTTTATGAGAAGAGTGGTGGCTTTAACAATGCCAAAAACTATGACGTCGTTAATAATAAAATTGAGGTAACTAACGTACCTACATTTCAAAACATTCCATTTAAGTAAAATGCGTTACGAGTTATATTTATATACAAAATAGAATGCGAGCAAAACCTAATAAAACCTAAAAATCTTTTTATGAGAAGGGTGGTGAGCTGAATGGACGCTATAATAAAACTAAATCCAAAAGATTAATCAAAATCAAACGCATTTAGCATTGGCAAATATACATACCAAAAATAATCGTAAAAAACTGACAACTTTGACGAAACTTAATATAAACCTGTTGTTACCTATTATATTTAAATGCAAAAAAGAATACGTGTAAAAAACTAAATTAATGTAAACTGGAAACAATTTATGATAAGAGTGGTGGCCTAAATAGTGCCAAAAACTATGACTTCATTATTAAAAAAAATAATTGGATAACGTAACTATATTCTAAAACATCAATCCAGATAAAATCCGTTACATCTTAAGTTGCCTGTTACATTAAAATTCCAAAAAAAAATACAAATATAACTCAAAGTGAACTTTAAAGAAATCAAGATGGCGGAAAACTAAACAGCGCCAAAAGACTGACGCTGTATTAAAAATTTAGGAAAATATATACTTACGAATTGCGGTAGAACTATATTTTTGACCCTTTAATATAAAATATAAATTCGTTACTTTTCATAATAACCACTGAAGCTTTACATTCGTAGAAGCTCAAAATTTAAACATAAACCCAAAAAATTACTGAAGAGGGTAAAGCGGTAAATAGCGCGAAAAGAAATGGCAATATTTAGAAATCAAGGTTTACTTAAGCAAATACACTATGACGAAACCATATCACAAAGAATAATAAAAATTAAATGATTTACGTTTAATGTTGCCCATACAATTTTAATTCCAAAAAATACCCATAAAACTTAATTAAAATGGCTAAATGGTGCCAAAACCTGGGGTTTTATTAAAAAATTTTGGTTAAATACGAATGAGCTGGAGTAAAAGTATATATTAAATGATTTATTATTAAATATAAATGTATTTTTCTCAATCACCATATATGTAGGTTAAAATTCTCAAAAATGTGCATAATTTAAATTAATAAACGGATAGACAAAAAAATCAGTGAGGAGGATGGTGGGCTAAATAGCGCCAAGAAAAAAGTTACTGAATTCTTAAAAATTATGGTTAACGTGAAAAAATAAAATATGGCGTAACGATATTAATTTATTTCAAATAAAATTAGTTATATTTTGTATAGCTTATATGTAAGTGAATATCAAAAATATGCGATCAAAACTAAAAAAAATTGAGTGACTAAAAGTATATATTTAACGATTAAATATTGAATATAAATTCGTTCCCGTTTGTAACACTATACGTAAGCAAATATACATACATTTTCGACGTAGGTAGAAAGTAAGCACATAATTTATATTAAAAAAACGCAAAAAAAATGAGAAACTTTAAATAGCAACATGAAAAAATCACTTAACATTTAGAATTTAAATATATTGCAAACAAACACACTGTAATGAAACTAGATCCAAAAGAATAAATAAATGCATTTGGCATTGGCTATCTAACATACATAGGTAGCCAAAATAATCGTCAAAATCGTAACTTAAGTTAAAGTTACTTATAAGTTATTATAATGATTTATAAGGATGAAGATGGGCTAAACAGCGTCAAGAAAAAATGACAACATTTAGGAATCAAAGTTAATGAAAACAAACACACCATGACGAAACTATGTTCTAAATATTAATAAAATCGTTTTTGGTGTTGTTAGCTATTTTCATATTTAAATATCAAAAAGAATACAAATATGCTTATATGTATATGCTTTTAGTAAACTGTAAACATTTTACGAATAGAGTGGTGGTCTTAATAGTGCCAAAAACTGTCACCATTATTAATATAAAGAGGTATAGTTTGTCCAAGCTAACATTTTTAGGTTGGCAATGCGAATATCCCTACATATTGGTAAATTTTGTTTTTCAGATTTAAGTTGGCTGATATACGAATTTTACTCAGGACCGTACTGAGGGAAGGGAGTTTCAAAATTTTAATATTTTAAAAAAATTGTTAGATTACAATAACTAAATTCATCAGTATTTTTTTCTTGCTGTTCATATATTTGCATAAATTGTGAAAGTTTGTTGTTTGGCCATAATATTTTATTAAAAATTATCATTTTCGCCTATCTAGTGCAGATTAATAGTTATTTATTAAGTGTTTGTTATTTAAAAATAGTTTACACTATTTTACACTTTTTGTACACACTTAGTCCTTAAATACTCCTTCAATTAGAGCGCTTAGGTACGTAAACAAAATGTAAAATAGTGTACACTATTTCTGAATATCAAACAGACCTGTTATGTTTTGTTATATTTGCAGGCAAATATAAATATATAAAATATCCTGATAAAATATCTCACTATAAGGGATGGTTCGATATGCCTTATTATGCAAATTTACAATCTTTTAAAGATGCCTAAAGATAAGTCGATTTATTTCATCTGATATAACTTCATCAGCTGCTTCTTATATTAAATTATAAAATAAATAAAACAAAACATTAATAATCATTTATTTATTCAGAGTATCATTAACACCAGAAGATGCTTATATTTTATAAAATAAATTTATCAAAAACGTTGGAAGGTCGTGTTTAAAGCTTTAGAAGTGGCAGTGTCCACCAGGGGTTTTTATGAAAAAAGCAAACGTATGTAATGACGAAAGAAAAATGTATGCAATCTGCACGCAGGACACTTTTAAGATAAGAGAGCAGACAAAGTGGTAGATATGGCGTTTTAGCAACTGGACTGTAAATGGATTCTTGTAAGTTCAAGCATTTTGACAACTACTGTGGCCATTGATGTAATGTGTTTAAATGAAATAGTCATTTAATATTTAGTTTTTTATTAAAAGCAGGAAGGTAGTTTAATAAAGAAAAGCTAAAAAGTAAAAAGAAGATAACTTGTAAATGATTTTTATTACCATTTACCTTATTAATATACTAATAATGTGGGTCCCATAAAATAGGGAATGTCGTTATTATTTTTAAATATATACCATTTTAATAGCATTGAATTCACAGTGATATGGATGCAAGCGCCGCACTTGATGACCACCCTCCCGAATAAGAGCATCGACGACATAAGATTTGGGAGACTTTGGTAGGCGCTGAATCAAGCACCACAAAATCTATTTTGCAAAAGGAATATTTCGTTTTTTTAACCATTTAAACCAGAGGTTCCCAAACTTATTTTCTCTAACGCCCACTTTGAAGATCAGTTATTTTGTAGCGCCCCCATTTTTTCTGTCACCTTAAAAATCTCAATAACATAATATTCTCGCCTGGAATTTAATTATACCTATATTTTAAACGACACTTTTCTTACCAAAAAGATCACTGTTAATGCAACTTTACAATATTAAGAGTATCATTTATTCAAAATTATCAACATTAAGCAATTATAATTTAACTTTACAATATTAAGTGGAAAGTTCTAATCTTTTTACTGAATCAATTAATTTGATTCATTCACCTGAAAAGATTCGTTCGCAACCGATTCACTTTATTATGATGCCGGTCGGATTGGGTCGGTTTTTAATTCCACAAAAAATGTGATAGTTATCTTAAATAAAGAAATTATTTGCATTTATTTTATTTTGATATAATTATTATTTTAAAAAATATATTTGAAATAAAACTTTCAAAAATTATAATCAATAAAACCTACAAATGTACCTCCAAATTAAGTCTTTGTTCAAAAGAATAGTTAAAACAAAGAAAAAAAGTGCTTTTAATTGCCAAATGGGTATATAGCCAAAACTGACTCGAACCAACAATACGCATAATTTGTTTGCCTAATACACCTCTGGTAATGTGAACAAAATTGAAATATAACAGACCGCTCGCCGCTTGTCAGGTCGTAGCACAAAAACGACCGATTTGCCGTCATAAAAGACCGAATTACCGAATCTTCGAGTTCGAGTCCGATTCTGACTTAGTGACCTTATGAACGAAACGAATCAAAACTAGGTTCGTTATTCATCGCAGAGCGATCGAGCGAGTGGGTCAAAAACGATTCGAATCAGGGAATTAATTTATTCGAATTAGTGCACTGATTCGTTCTTTTTGAACGACTCGATCTCGAACGACACACCTCTAGTCACGTCAGTCGCCGGACGGTCGCAAGCCCCGGCTGTGTATTTGGGCACCTGTACTCCGCAAACACGAACCGACGAACGTTGACGGACTAAAATACAGGATTGCATAAATATATCGTACAATATTTGTTCGCGCCAAACGTGAATTATAATTAAACCTTCTAAGTTTAATTTTTTTTTTTTAATTTTACTAGATTAGGTACATAAAAAAATCCCGCGTTCGGCAAGTGCTCTGCTTGACCGCAACAATATATACATATTTTTAAAACACCTCACCTGCGACACTTGAAGACACGAATATCTTTCAGTGTTTGATACCTATTACTAAATATCTTAACATATAAATAGCGTTGTGAACGCATTGAAAATATTTAATATATTTTTAATTTATATTTATACAATAAAATAGGATAAAACTATGAACTAATAAATGGATGTTGTGTAGTGTAGGATTTTAATTTCAGTGAATTCTAAAATATGAAGCAGCTGAAGTTTCAAATCACCCATCGCCCCTCCAAATCACATCAGCGCCCCCCAATTTTTTCTGGTCCCTTACCGCCCCCCTCTAGGCCTCCAGTGCCCACAAGGGGGCGTTATCGCCCACTTTGAGAAAGACTGATTTAAACATATTTTCTTTCTTCCCGCCACTATATGGCCAGTTTTCTAACAACCTACTATGGTAGCTGGCATTACCTAAAATGACTAATGAAGGCCTTTTCAAATTAGGTAGTAGATCATCTCTAACCCACTTCTCAAAATTTTCAGCTTTCATCTCGCCATGGTAATCTCCTGTTTTTGTTTTAGTTTTAAAACTTCTACTGGCATAATAAACAAATCATTTTTCTGAACCAGCATGTAGAATAATGTATCTAAGGAAAATATAAGTATTTCATTAGTTTTTTAATTCTGTAGTTTAATGTTGTCTAAGAGCTACAGGTTTAATCATATGTCCTATGTATGAAAGATACCCTTACTGAGGTATCTACCAAATCTGTCATATATGTGTATTTTTCTCAGGACACCCCTTATGCTTAAAGTCTAAGTGTTCACATACTACGAGTGTCTAGAGTGAAGTCAGATGTAAATTACTGATAAGATTTCGTAGTCTCGAAACTCTAGAGATGAAGGTGCGGAAAAAGTGGGAAATGTGAAGTGGACAATAAAGGGATGCATCTGAGTAGACTTTTAATTTGCTCTAATTGGGATATACAAAAGAAGGAATTATGACAGCTAATGCTTCGGAGCAGAAGCTGTAAAAATATTCCTAAAAGAGAAACAGGTCTTCTACAGTTTGTCGGTGTGCAAGAGGAAGCTTTTTTGTAAAACTGATAATTTATAAGGCAAAACAAAATTTTATTAGACGATTGTAAAAGTGCTTTACCTTGTGATTTAAAAAAAAGTAGTAGGAAAGTACATTTTTTTCTAGCGTATAATTAATAGATTGATCGACTTACCTGTAAGGATGATCGATCGTAATTATCCGAGCTGTTGTCCGAAATGATTATTACACACAGTAGTATGCAGTCTTTCATACCAGTCAGCACAAATCCAAAGATAAACAACTTGTGAACCTGCCCGTTGTCGTATCCTGCTTGCTCCATTGCATTATTTTGGTTAATTAGATCGAGGGTACTTGCTTTGGGAAGGGGTGGGTTGTAATAATCATTTCGGACAACAGCTCGGATAATTACGATCGATCATCCTTACAGGTAAGTCGATCAATCTATTAATTATCCATCGCTGTTGTCCTCATGATTATTACACACAGTAGATGTTTAAAGAAATTAAAACGATCTAATTAACAATTTTATAATACAAGATTTATTTTGACAGCAAATAAAAACTTTTATATTATAAAAGTATGAATAAATTCTGAAAAATTCCTTAAAGAAATAGTTTAAAAAAATAGAAAAAAAAATGTTTTTAACAAAGTAACAAAAGATTTTTCACTGAGATTAATTATATTTTAAAACAAAGTTATTTATTTTATTATTGATCTTACAAATGTATCTTCAGAGGCAGTATTGGTCTATTATAAAACTTGCAAAATACATCGGATTTTGAGTCCATCCTGCCGCATTTCTTATTACTTCGATGTTTACCCCTGCCCTTAGAGCAGTGCAATTAGTGCTGGTGTTGAAAATCTGGCGGTATCAATTCCACTGTAATTTAACACCCTTTTTATCCACCTGCTTAAGGTCTGCGAGGTGACTGCATGGTAGGGTTTTTATATGTCAGAAATAGCCGTTTTTCTTTTTTAGGTCTTAGATTAGAGAAGTTCTTTCATATAAAGAAAGTAAAGTTTTTGCAACACACAGACTAGGTTTATCCGGAAAAAAAAAATAACAGTGGTTGTAGCTTTTAAAAACCAGGGTTTTTACTTTTGGCTATTCTAATTTCTATTTGATTATTATTGTTTTTATGTTGTCAAGGCATATTTTGGAAATTGTTTAACTCTTTGGGCAGAGGTATAGGCAACTAAAGTGACTAAAAACTTATTTCCCTCAAGGGATAAATTTTCAGCGGAGGCGATTTTTTTTCTAAATATACTAAAACTATATTAGGATCCCATGTAGCTGCGTATTTGGTTGAGGGGGTTTAGATTATAGGCTCTTTAAAAAACCCTTTTTAAAATATCTTATCATTTTTGTTTTAGGAATATTAGGACAGTACAGCTCTGTGAGTATTTAATCGAGAAAGACATTCTTGAATTCTTTATCTCTAAAAATATTTTAATAATTTTTATATATAAATAATATTTACTTTATATTCGTAAGGATTATAACCAACTTTGGAAAAAGAAGTTGCACTATTTTTTGAAACAATTAATACTGTTTTAATGGCTTTCTGTTAGTGAGGCAAATAATGTTGGAATTGCTGCTTCTATTGTGCCTCTTCTAAGAAACGCCCCCTTACAAATCCTAGTAACCAAGGTAATGTTTTAAAGTTGAATTAATGTTGATCTGAAATGTGATAAAAGAAACCATTAAAAAAGGAAAAATTAAAGGTCTACTAAAAAGTGAGCTCTTAAATATGGGATACCAATATTGGCTGGGCCAATATGGAACTAATAAAATTTCCGATGCTTTTTCTTGTACGATTTTTTCCAAAAGTTTTCCTATTAGTGAAAATGGAGGAAATTCGTGAAAAAAAAAATACGTCTTCCACCTGATTGTAAAGGCTTCTACGCACATGGATTCTGGATCGAGCTGCCACGAACAAATTTTTATTTTTGTTTTGATAGTTTGCAAATAAATCTATTATGGGTGTTTACTGTCTCTTTAAAAGTTTTAATATTTAGCTTGTATTCTATGTTTGAGTTTACTCTTCGAGACTTAAAGTCAGCTATAATATTAATTATGGAACTTATATAAGCAGCTTGATTAAAAATATCTTTTGACTCACATCATTCCCAAATTTTAAGGGATATATTATTGATTTTTTCAATTCGCACACTTTCCATTTTATTTATAGTCGCAACTGCCGTGATATTATTAATTCTAAATAATATGTTTTTATTTTGCAGGTGTTCTGCAAATGTTTTTATTCTGTTAAATGCTGCTAGGAGCTCTAAATAATTAATGTGAAAATTTGTTTCTATTTCTGTCCAGAACCCATGTGCTTTGGAATTTCCACAGCTTGCCCCCCAACCTGTATGGGACGCGTCTGTAAAAATTACAATTTTAAAAGGCTCTTGTACAAAATATTATTTACCAATTGAGATATTTTCTAGCCACCATCGGCAATCGTTTTGTAAAATATTTGGTAAACTCATTTGGGCGATATACCTAATTATTATTATTTTTTATTTAACTCATATTTTTCACGTTCCATATTTTTTATGAGTAGCCAACCATATTTATAGCTGGTTTTGTGGCAACTAGTGTAGCTATTAATTTTTCGGAATCACTGATCTTACATGAATTTTTAGTTCCGAAAAGATAACAATTTACTTATACCTAACCTTATGTTTTCTCTCTTTAGGTAAACTAATCGTTATTTTTCTTTATAATAAAACCAAGATACTTTTTTTTTGATCAGAATTAGGTTACCATTTATCATAATTAATAAAGAAACCTAAGCTTAAAAGTTGCTTACAGACAATATTTGTTTGTTTTATACATCGCGTATATGATTTCGGTACTATTAAAAAAACCGTCAAAGATATGATGAACACAGCATATTTTGTTCTTAAAAGTATTTTAATAGCAGACTTGCTATTTGTGTAAATATATAAGGGGCCAAGTTTAAGCTGAATGGTAAGCAAGTAAATTTGTATAATTAATTATTAAAACGAAACCGTAAATATTTTCTATGTTATGTTTATGGACAAAGAAAAAATGCGTCCTTAAGATTAATACTGTTTAAGAAAACCGAGGAGTAACTAGTTTTAAGACGGTTTTATACTCCTCTTTTTTAAAATTAGAAGCTGTTATGAAAGTATTTATTTATTTTATTTTTATTGATTTATGTATTTATTTTTTATTTTAAAATAAATCTATAATTACCATTTGATTTTTGGTAAAGAAAAAATAAGGATAAAAATTGATCCTTCGTATAACGCCTTTTTTTTAATAGCACCTACATACATTCAGTAAATCGGTTTTAGTCTGACAATAATAAGTTTTTTCAAATTGGTTAATGTTAACTTTTGGTTTTGGTTTCTTTTTTATAAGAAAAAGTATTGATACCTTCTACCCAGTTTATTTATTTATTTATTTTTTTTAGGGTTTAATTAAGAAACGCCTATGCAAAAAAATGGTATGCATTTTTGCATAATAACCAATATAAGAATGGCCAATACCTTTTCAGAATTAATGTCTTTTTTTTTTTGACATAATTTGTCCAGTGTCGACCAATTCAGCTGTTTCAATATCGTAATTAAATTAAAGGTTGGATTAATTTGCAATTTTTTGAAATTGGGTATTTTTTAACAATATCTTGGATTGAATCTTTTTCAATACCTAAATCTGCATAAATCTGCCAACGGGCAGACATTTATTGGTGAATTTCATCACCAACAATTTTTTGTTGATTCTGGGTTTTTACCCAGGATATTAAGTAAGATATTAAAGTGATTTTTGTTGCATTTTCTGCAATAAAACGAGAAATATAAATTAGTTATAACAGTGATATAGGAAAAACACAATAAGACATAGGTCAATTATTATGAATATTTTAGCTACAAAAACATTGTAGTACGACACACATCAATAACTACAATATAATATATACAGAATTATTATTTATCCACAAAAAATATAAGACATAGGTCTATTACTGTAATATACATAGAATCCCTTTTATGGGTATGTAATATATAAAATAAGACATACGTCAATTATCCCAAATATTTAACTTACTTTTCAACGAAGAAAAATACTATAAGACAGTAATCGATTATAGCAATATATGGAAATGTATATAATATATAGAATAAGACATTTGTCAATTATTCCATTAAATATTTAACTTTCTTTTTAACAAAGAAAAATGCTATAAGACAGTAGTCGATTATAGCAATATATGGAAATGTATATAATATATAGAATAAGACATTCGTCAATTATTCCATTAAATATTTAACTTCCTTTTTAATAAGGAAAAATGCTATAAGACATTAGTCGATTATAGCAATATATGGAAATGTATATAATATATAGAATAAGACATTCGTCAATTATTCCATTAAATATTTAACTTCCTTTTTAATAAGGAAAAATGCTATAAGACAATAGTCGATTATAGCAATATATGGAAATGTATATAATATATAGAATAAGACATTCGTCAATTATTCCATTAAATATTAAAATTCCTTTTTGACAAGGAAAAATGCTATAAGACAATAGTCGATTACAGCAATATATGGAAATGTATATAATATATAGAATAAGACATTCGTCAATTATTCCATTAAATATTAAACTTCCTTTTTGACAAGGAAAAATGCTATAAGACAATAGTCGATTACAGCAATATATGGAAATGTATATAAAATATAGAATAAGACATAAGTCAATTATTCTATTAAATATTTAACTTCCTTTTTAACAAGAAAATGCTATAAGACAATAGTCGATTACAGCAATATATGGAAATATATATAATATATGGGATAAGACATACGTCAATAACATTTCCGTCATTCATTAACATTTTGACAATACAAGTATTTTAACATTATTAAAATTAAAATATTTACCTTTGATAATTCATTAGCACTGAAACTCTTATTTATTTATTATTATTATTATTTTTTTTTTTTTCGCGAATTTTTGATTTTGTTTTACGCAGTTGAAACAATTGGTGATTATATTTTTTGTTTCTCACCCTGTTTACTTTAGGACAAATGGTTTCTTTACTTTCCGAATCTAATAAAATTTGTCGTTTTATTATTTTCATGACGACGACGTTTTTTAATCGGATCGAACTATACTAACAGGCACAAAATAATGCAATGGAGCAAGCAGGATACGACAACGGGCGGGTTCGCGAGTTGTTTATCTTTGGATTTGTGCTGACTGGTATGAAACATGCATACTACTGTGTGTAATAATCATGAGGACAACAGCGATGGATAATTGTCATTTCTCTGCTATTTATAATAAAACCAAGATACGTCATTTCCTGATTAGGATTAAGTTTACACTTATCATAATTTATACAAAAGCCTAAGCTTAAAAGTTGCTTACAGACAAGATTTGTATGTTTTATACATTGCGTATATGATTTGGCTACTATTAAAAAATCGTCAAGATATGCTGAACATAGCATGTTTTGTTCTCGAAAGTATTTTAATAGCGGACGTGTTATTTTTGTAAATATATGTCGGCTTAACGTATTCTTTTAAAAGAACATTAAGATAAGGATTTGTTTTTATTAGAAATAAGCTTAGTGTTGAGTTTTTGGTTACGAGCGACGGTTCGGCCGCTCATTAATTATTCTTTATGAGTCTGGGTTAATGTTGATTTTAAGTTTGTTTAGAAATAAAATAAAGGACATGACTCGATATTTGTTTAGATATCGAGGAGAGTGAAACGAAGCCGGGAATGAATACTTTGAGAAGGAATTCGATAGATAGTTTTTAGAGAGAACTGAACGTAGAGACACCGGCTTCGGATCGCTAGTTCATTTATTTTATTTTTATTTGTGACAGTACTTTTGCATTGTTTTTATCTATGGAGTGTAGTTTACATGTTAATTAGTGTTGTTTTGTGTAATCCGTGTTTTAATCGTTTATTTAGTCAAAATAATAATTAGTTGTGTGTTTTGACGGATTGCCGATATTTATTTATATTAATAGGACATGTCTACTGAAAAATATTACCCCATTCTCCGACATCAGAAGTGGGATTAGCCTGTCCACAATTGGCCGAAAATATTCTGACAAATGAAACTGAAACAGAAGCAAATGTTCCAGGTAGCCAAGTGGAGTTGTTGCTCAAAACAATGATTGAAATGCAAAACACTACAGCATCGATAGGCTCTGCATCTCAAATTCAACTTCCAAGTTTCGACCCGAAATCAAAAATTGCAGATCCGGAAGGCTGGTGCTGTTTCGTTGACAAGTTTGTTAAAATGCAAAAGTTATCGGGAATTATGTTGGTGACTAGCTTATCATCTGCACTAAAAGGGGAAGCAGCGGATTGGCTTATTCGCTCTAGGCCATTGGGCAAAACTTGGGAGGATATTCGCACAGAATTTTTATCAACGTTTTCAAAATCTGTTGAGTTTATGGAGATATTCGAGGAAGCTGTTCTTGGACGTCAGAATATTCCTAACAACACAACGCTTTTAGACGAAGGATTGCACGTTTTACGACTAGCAATGCACCTAATAAAAGCTTGTGAAAACGAGGAGACCTTAGCAACATTGTTCGCCTATCATGTTGTTGCAAATAGATCTGAATCGATGCGTAAGCGATTACAGGCGGACATACCAAAAGATTTGAAGAGTTTTTGCGTTGCATTAAGAGGTTCCACAGGTAAACGGCCGGCGCTATTTCCAACTGATCATCATATTAGTTCGAAGCGTCGTGCCCTTACTCAGCCAGACAAAAAGGAACAACCATTTATGGGCAAGTGTTGTGTTTGTGGCAAAATTGGACATAAGGCTTACCAGTGCCGATTGAATGTTGCATCTGTGAATAAGCGGGTAGTGCACGATGGCAAAATCGTAAGGTCTTTTATGTGTTTTGGTTGTGGAAAACCAGATTTTTTTTTGAGCCAGTTGTCCTAATAAAGGAAAGCAAGCTTCTACAAGCAAACCGAGATATGAAGAAAGGCAGGAAAGTGTAGGTATTGCCGCAAGGACAAATGAACACCAAAAATGGTAAGATTGTTCCTTTTCTGTTTTATTCAGGGTCTGACTGTTCTTTGATTAAATATAGTGTTTCAGTTTTGTTAAACGGAAAATATAAAGACTGCATGTTATCTCTGAAAGGTTAAGGTGAGAATGCTATATTTTGTAATTTACAAATTATAGTATTGGTTGAAATTCAATTTACTTTTCTTGAACTTGTTTTATGTATAGTCCCCGATGAATGCATTTCTTTTAATGTTTTATTGGGTAGAGATTTAATAAGTCAAAACATTATTGTTTGTTTTAGCAACAAAGGTTTAATTTTGTCGCGTAAAAAAAGTAAATGTGCAAAATTAGATACGGAACGATTTAATGCGAATAAAGGCATAATAGGTGATTTTGTTTACGCTAAATGTAAAGAGCGAATGTTATCAAAATTGGATTGTAAGTTTAGGGAACAATACAGGATAAAAAGAGTGTTATCGAATGATAGATATGAAGTAGAAAAAGTAAATGGTAAAGGAGGGCTAAGTAAATTTTTTGCGGTTGCTGCTTGTGCCGACTGGTCAAGAACAAAAGATATTTTTTTCTTTGAGAGTGATGATGCTGAATAATGCGTGGATGAGCCAGTGCAATACCTTTGTATAGGAGGTATTGGCCAGTGTCGGCTAATGAGTAAGAATAAATAGGTTAAAGAAAGTAGCAATAGTGGGTATAAGAAAAAAAGTGTGGGGCTAATATTAGACTGCGGGATAATATTAGCTAATTAAGAAAAGCAAATAGCTGCGGTTATTTGATACTTGATAGCTGTTGCGATAGCTAAGTCAAGTGTGGAACTAGTAAAGATAGTTGCGGCTATCTGTTACTGGGAATAGCTGCTGAGGTAGCTAGATGTGAAGTTTAAGGACGGCTGCGGTTGTCTGAGAGAAGCAAAAATAACTGCGGTTATTTGATACTTGATAGCTGGTGCGATAGCTAGGTCAAGTGTGGAACTGGTAAAGATAGTTGCGGCTATCTGTTACTGGGAATAGCTGCTGAGGTAGCTAGATGTGAAGTTTGAGGACGGCTACGGTTGTCTGGAGCTTAGTTAGCTATCTGCGTTAGCTAGGTTAAGTATGAGATTGTATATAGTAAAGATAGCTGTGGTTATCTGTTACTTTGAAACTACTGCGGTAGTTGGATTAAATGTGAAGTTTTGTTGCTTTATTGGAATGCATGCTGTGTTGAAGAAGTTTTACTGCGGTAATCTTCTTAATCTGTCATGATTCATGATCGTCACATCATGTTTCAGTGATCGCTGCGGTGATTTGTTGTGTGTGCTATTATGGTGGCCAGGTGTAAAAGAATGAAAGTTGAGAAAAGAATATTTGGAATGTAAAAAAGATAATATGCTAAATATTGTTTGTTTACTTATATGTTTTTGACTTGTCAGGATGGACGAGTGGTTGTGTTGTTTGTTGGTCGTTTCGGTTGTTCCAGGTGGAACAATGGCTTAGCGCACGAGGACGTGCGACATGTCAGTATGGCCGTGTCGGCTTAACGTATTCTTTTAAAAGAACATTAAGATAAGGATTTGTTTTTATTAGAAATAAGCTTAGTGTTGAGTTTTTGGTTACGAGCGACGGTTCGGCCGCTCATTAATTATTCTTTATGAGTCTGGGTTAATGTTGATTTTAAGTTTGTTTAGAAATAAAATAAAGGACATGACTCGATATTTGTTTAGATATCGAGGAGAGTGAAACGAAGCCGGGAATGAATACTTTGAGAAGGAATTCGATAGATAGTTTTTAGAGAGAACTGAACGTAGAGACACCGGCTTCGGATCGCTAGTTCATTTATTTTATTTTTATTTGTGACAGTACTTTTGCATTGTTTTTATCTATGGAGTGTAGTTTACATGTTAATTAGTGTTGTTTTGTGTAATCCGTGTTTTAATCGTTTATTTAGTCAAAATAATAATTAGTTGTGTGTTTTGACGGATTGCCGATATTTATTTATATTAATAGGACATGTCTACTGAAAAATATTACCCCATTCTCCGACATATATATGGGGCCAAGTTTAAGCCGAAAGGTAAGCAAGTAAATTCGTATAATTGATTATTAAAACTAAAGCGTAAATATTTTCTATATTTATGTTTTATTGACAAAGAAAAATATGCGTCCTTTAGATCAATACTGCAAAAGAAAACCGAAGGAGTAACTAGTTTTAGGACGGTTCTATAATCCTCTGGTTTAAAATGAGGAGCTGTTATAAAAGTATTTAATTTTTTAAGATTTCAAATAAATCTATATTTACCATTTGGTTTTTGATTTAGAAAAAATGGGGATGGATAAAAACTGATCTTTCGTATAACGACATTTTGTAATAGCACCAATATTTAGTAAATCGCTTATAGCCTGGCAATAATTAGTTTTTTCAGATTGGTTTATGTTGACTTTTGGTTCAAAAAACTGTTTGGGTTTTTTATTGAAAGGTATTGAAATACCTTTTACCCATTTTAAAACAACTGGATTTTTGGTAATTTTATGCCAATTATTTACCTTGTTGGTGATAGTTTGAGGTTTATTGTTTCTTCAAAAATTTTTTAACAATATTTTGGACTAAATCTTTTTCAATCCCTCTTACTGCATAGGTCTGCCAACGGGCAGACAATTCTTGGTGAATGTCATCACCAACATTTTTTGTTAGCTCTGGGTTTTTACCCAAAATGTTTAATAATGTATTAGGGGTATTATTTGTTGTATTTCCTGCAATTAAACAGGAAATGTAAATTAGTTATAACAGTAATATAAGAAAAACACAATAGGACATAGGTCAATTATTGTGATTATTTTAGCTACAAAAACATTGTAGTAAGACATGTGTCAATTACTACAATTTAATAAATATATACAGATCCCCTTTTTTTTTATCAACAAAAAATATTACAGTAAGACATAGGTCAATTACAGTAATATACATAAAATCCCTTTTATGGGTATATAATATATAGAATAAGACATGCGTCAATTATTCTAATAAATATTTAATTTCCTTTTTAAGAAAGGACAATGCTATAAGACAATAGTCGATTACAGCAATTTATGGGAATGTATATGATATATAGAATAAGACATTTGTCAATTATTCTAATAAATATTTTATTTCCTTTTTAACAAAGGACACTGCTATAAGACATAAGACAATAGTCGATTACAGCAATTTATGGAAATGTGTATAATATATAGAATAAGACATTTGTCAATTATTCTAATAAATATTTAATGTCCCTTTTAATAAAGGACAATGCCATAAGACATTAGTCGATTACAGCAATGTTTAAAAATGTGTATGTTATATAGAATAAGACATTCGTTAATTATTCTAATAAATATTTAATTTTCTTTTTAACAAACAAAAATGCTATAAGACAATAGTCGATTATAGCAATTTATGGAAATATAAATTTCTTTAAGGAGTACTAGCGATATCAGCTCAATAATATTTTCGTAATTTATTGATATTTTAACAATAAAAAATAAATAAACCAAAAGCATATTTACCTTCAGATAATTCATCATCACTGGAACTATCATTTATATTTTCGCGGATTTGCAGTTCAATTTTTGCAATTGACGCAATAAATCACTATATTTTTTAGGACAAATGTCTTCTTCACTTTCCGAATCTGATATTATTTTTCGTTTTATTATTTTCATGACTACGACGTTTTTTAATCGGAATAGAACTGTACTCACCGGCACAAAATGATGCAATGGAGCAAGCAGGATACGACAACGGGCAGGTTCACAAGTTGTTTATCTTTGGATTTGTGCTGACTGGTATGAAAGACTGCATACTACTGTGTGTAATAATCATGAGGACAACAGCGATGGATAATTAATCATTAGAATGTTTTACCTTTTCACTAAAATATACATCGTCATCCTGCCAAGACCTGCGGAAAGAGCTGTTCGAGAAGATCCAGGTTTCATCGAGAAACACCCAAAGATTTTTATTTTCTCCTAAATCTTCATTTTTCATAAAACCTTTTGAAAATTTCCTTCTCATGCGTTGCACATTTGGTTTTTCCATTAAGCCTAAGTTACTTATAAATTTCGTGTTTTGCTTCTAATATTGTCAGCAACTGCCACTATGCGATCCTAAAAAATACATTCATAAATATTTTTAAATCTTAAAATATTTGGCACATCTGAGGAAGTATTTTTAGATTATAATACTCTTAAAACGAGTTATTTTACCTTTTGCAAGATCACTATTCTGATAGCATCATTTTTCAAAAAATATTTATTAGGTTATATTTTCTTACCTCCGACTCATCACAGCTCTGAAGTGGGTTTCGAAGCTTTTCCAAACTGGAAATACAGTAATCATTGTGATTTATACACTAAAAATATCTATTCTAGTGGTTTTTTCTTAAAACCAATAAAAACAAAAAGTCCAAATTTAAATAAGTTATTAAATATAAAAAATGTCAAATAGTCCACACAAAAAAAAAATAAAAACACTGCAGAGTAATCTCTAATCTCACTTATTACTTTAAAACACTAAATAACACACCCAAACACAAAAAAAATAATACAAAAATTGAAACGCCGTTAATCCATTACTGTTTGATTTACGCCAATCAGCTGATTTTGACGTTGAGTCTAGTAATTTTTGTTTTTGAACATGTAAGCCAACACAAAAATGTTAGCTTGGACAAACTATAAATGACGTACCTACAATCCAATATATTCCATCCAAATAAAATGCTTTACGTTTTGTGTTGCCTGTTATATTAAAATACCAAAGATAATAAGAATAAAACCTAATTAAGTTTAAATATATTTATAAGAAAAGTGATGGGCTAAATGGTACCAAATATCATACCGCTGTATTAAAAATTTAGATAAATAAATACATATACAAATTACGGCAAAAATATATATTTATTGATTTAGTATGAAAAATAAATTATTTTCTTTCTATTAGTCATGGAAGGTTAAAATTCTTTAAAGCACATAACTTAAATTATTACACGATATGCCAAAAAATTACTGAGGAGGCTGGTGGGCTAAATAGAGCCAAGAAAAAAACGACTAGATATTAAAAAATTAATGTTAATGTAAAGATATGCAGTGTAACAAAACCAAAAAATAATAAATATTAAATAAAGTTAACTCTCAACAATTCATAGGAACCCAAATAGTGCCAAAAAACTATGATGCTATATTAAAAATCAGGGTAAATGTATACATGGTTATTGCGGTAAAGGCATATATTTAATCATTACTATCCTTTATAACCAACAAATGTTAAAATTTTTGAAAGTATATAATTGTAACTAAATTATCATTATAAAGGTAAATATAAACAACTACACTATGACGCAAGTTATATTATTTAATAATAATATAAAGAGCGTTACATATTGCGTGGTCAATTACAATGAAATTAAAAAAAAAAACGAATAAAACTTAGAGTAAACTGTGAAGAAATGAGGAGGGCGATGAGCTAAGTAGCAAAAAAAAACCTATAGCGCTTTATTAAAAATTTAGGTGAATGTATACATTTAAACAGAGGTAAAGGTATATATTTAACAATTTAATATATAATATATATTTTTTTTTACTTTATTATATACTATATGTAAGTTAAATTTCTAAATAGCACATATTTAAGATAATAAACGTAAATTAAAAACTGGGGAGGGTGGTGGGCTACATAGCGCCAAAAATGCGAATAAAACCTAAAAAATTGTGTAAAGGGGGGTGGAATAGTTAGTGCCAAAATATCTGTGACTTTATATAAAAAAAAAATAGGTGAAATGAAAGTATATATTTAACGAATTAATATTAAATATAATTTCGTTTCTTTTTGTAGTACTATACGTAAGGAAAAGTACATGTATATTTGATGTGAGCCAAAATTTGAAAACACATAATTTATAGCAATAAACGTAAATTAAAATAAAATACTAAGAAAGCCTAAATAGCGACAAGAAAAAAATCACTTACCACTTAAAAATCAGCTTAAATGCAAACAAATACATTGTAATGAAACTATGTCCAAAAGATTAATAAAAATTAAATGCATTTGACATTAACTAATATAAATAGCAAAAATAATCGTAAAAAACATAACTTAAGAAGGGTTAAAACAATTTATGAGGAGGGTGGTGGGCTAAATAACGCCAAGAAAATAATGACAACATTTAGAAATCAAATTTAATATAAAAAATACACTGTGATAAAACAATATTGTAAAGATTAATAAAATCGTATTAGGTGTTCTTAGCTATTATATTTAAATACCAAAAAAAAAAAAAAAAAAAAAAATACGAAAAGAACTTGATTTTTAAGTCAACTGGAGATATTTTATAAGGAGAGTGGTAGCCTAAACTTGATGATGCCATATTAAAAAATATAGGTAAATAGTAAATATACATTCTAAAAAAAGAGTTCAAATAAAATGCGATAGTGTTGTATTGCCTTCTATATACCAAAAAAAGGGAAAATTAATAGAACTTAAATATTTTTAAACAACATTTGAGAAGAGGGGCGGCCTAAATAGTGCCAAAAGCAATGAGGCCGTTATTAATAAAATATCGGTAAATGACGTAACTTTATTCCAAAATGTTCTATCCAAATTGAATTCGTTACGTGTTGTTTTGCCTTTGATATTCAAATACCAAACAGAATGCGAATAAAATCTAATTAAGCTTGAAAAAATACTGGGCTAAATGGTACCAAAACCCATAACGCTGTATTAAAAATTTAGATAAATGAATACATATACGAATTACAAGAAAGTTAGGACATAGTTTTTAATTTAATATAAAATATAAATTCTTTTCTTTTTATTATAGTCATTACAGGTTAAAATTCCTTACAGAAAATAACTGAAGTTATTATTACACATAAAGTCAAAAAATTACTGAAAAGGGTGGTGGGCTAAATAACGCCAAGAAAAAACCACCTAATATTTAGAAATCAAGGTTTTTGTAAAGATTTTTTTTTTTTTTTTTTTTTATCTTTGTAAAGAAGGATTTGTATATACATATATACTGACATACACAATACATATACTCCTAAACATTTAGAAATCTCGGTTAATTTGAAATATTGCAATACAGCACCTTCTAGAAACGTTATTTTAAATAACCAAATATGTCTGCTCGGCTGGGAGATCACCGGCGCGGCGAGTCGAGGCTCTGACCACTATAAACAACATACGTATACGGAAATCTATTATTTTTGAATCTGGCAGATTACATATAAATATTTTTTAAACCATAAATATTAAACTTAGTTAAAAAACAGTTTAAGATGATTTTGGGTGGTGTCAAGTGGAATTAAGTTTTTTAGACATAATTGTTAAACCACCAGGGATATAATATATAAAAATAAAATGCGTTCGTTTTATTTAAATAAAAAATTTTAATAAAAATAGAAATTAAAGTAAGCCTAAAATAATTTATGGGAAAGGTGGGAGCCTTAATAGCGCCAAGAAAAACATGAAACATATTTAGAAATCAAGATTAAGGTAATGAAATTCTCTATGACATAACTAAATCATTAATTGTTATTAAAAATAAAGTGCGTTACATGTTGCGTTGTTTCTTCTATAAAAATTCCCACAATAATACGAATAAAACTTAATTAAAGTAAACATGGAGTTGGTGGGCTAAGAGTTATGAACTAAAACAAGTAAAAATATAAACATTTAATAATTAAATTTAATGAAAATAGGCTTATTTTTAGTAAGTGGTAAATTGTTTTCTTTTGTTTAATAAATATAAGTTAAAATAAAACGAAGTAATAATTAAAAGTAGAAAATAATCAAAACAAAGCTTAAATATGTTAAGAGGTAGGGTAAGGTTAATAAAAAAACAATAAAAATAAAACTAATTTTTGTAAAAGATACAGAAAAAAATATCATAAACTATTAATAATTTATTTAAATTAAATTAGTAATGATAATGGTGGATTTGACAGCGCTAGAAACAGATTGAAACAAATTTCAAAAATTTGCGATCAAGTGACAACCAATCGATTGTGTTCTAATACTACATTTTTTTTATATATAACCTAATAAAAATAAAAGCGTTTCCACTGTCTTAAGAGATAATCGATTATCTAAAAAAATTCATACAAAATGTAAATAAGAAGAAACCAATGTAAGGGATTTTTATAGTAAACTAAGAAAATATATAAAGTTGCTATAATGACATTGCTTTTAAATTTATATTTAAGCGGGTCATTTTGATTATTATCATCGGTGGGATATTAAAACAAAAGGGTATTTTATCAGTCGAAAAAAACAGGCTTTTAGTCCAAGCGGAGTCTGCAAAAATACTAGGAATTTTGGACATTTTGAGAGAAGGATAGATTTTTCTTTCTTGAGACCATAAAAAAGCGAAAGACAGCTTACCTCGGTCATGTCATGAGGCAGGACAAGTACAGATTCCTGCAACTGATTATGGAGGGCAATATTGAAGGAAAACGTGGTCCTGGACGTAGGCAGTGCTCTTGGCTAAAAAACATAAGGAATTGGACAGGCTTAGATTCAAACTCCCTGTTAAGAAGAGCCCAAGACAGAGACGAATTTTGCCAGAATTGTTGCCGACCTTCATTGAATGGAGAAGGCACTTGAAGACGAAGAAGATAGATTTTTGCGGAAATGTGCTCGGGATGACTTAAGGAACAATAATAGTGATTGATATTTTCCTGCCGAAAAAGTGTAACTTAAGGCGTAAAACATCGGAAAGAAAAATTTGTGTTAAAAATATCAGCATTTTTTGTACCTTTTTTTGTCCATAATTCGACTAATTTTAATTGTTTGCTAATTCAATTTTACGTCGGAAAGAATTGGTCAAAAAAGTTAAAAATAATTATGGTTGTTATTTAGCAATAAATAAGACAAAATGGAGCTAAAAACCACTTTTTTTCTCAATTTCTTTTTTTTAATACCTACGCCCATTATCCTAAAAGAAAATTAATTTGTTAAAATACCACAAAAAACTTGGTACCAAATGATCAAGACGTTTTTGCGCAATAATTTGTTCATTTTAATTTCGTTTTTTGTTTTAATTTTCTATATCCGGAGAGGTCGTCTAAATAAAGCGCCGATTTTTGTTTGTATACTAGAACACTCAAGCTTTTAAATTGCGTTAAACTTTTAAAATCAGTTAATTTGGTGAGGTTAGAGATTTTTTTGCTTTAAAAAAAATAAATAACTTTAAGGCTTTTTTATGTAAAAAAAATTCACGTACTCAAAAGGACGTTTTTTGAAAAATAACCAGTCAAAGTCTAATACTATTCATGATAGTTTAACAAGAATAGGGTGTCTACTTTATCAAGTACTTTATTTTAATATTACTTTTTGAATAAAATCATACATAAAACTAGCAAAAAAAAGGTTTTTTGTTGTTTTACTAATTAAAATTTTGGTCTTTTTTAACAATTCTAGGAACGATGATACAGTTTAAATTCAGACCATCTATTTACAACCCAATCCTCTATGTTGGACCACTATATAAATATGAACTATGGCCTAATGTAAAACAATATTACATTTTAAGTATTATAATATAGATTTAAATATTAATTTAAAAAAAATTGTCCCTTTTATTATCTTAATAAAAATTAAAAAATATGTGTTGTTGTTTTATTATATGTTTACTTATTACTAGTGTTCGAAATGGAGATCTTGGAAATTTCCGAAAGTGTCTCGGAAAGGGGTCGTCCATCAATCACTTGCGGCTCAAAAGGGGGGTAGGAGGCTCGACAAAAAGCACGAACTATCATAAGGAGGAAGGAGAGTGTACTGAGATATAACGTGTATTTATTTTGTCATTAAACGCACGATTTCTAAATAACCGAAAAGCGGCATGTAAGCTCGACTCGCCGTTAACAGGCAACGATTCCCCATTTTTATTACGTTCCTTAATTTTCCTGAATCAAATAAGATTAAATTTATCTGTAATTATAGCTAATATTCTAAAATTTTAAAGATACTTTGTACTAAAAAAATACACGTGATTTCGGGTAGGGGGAGTGGTTAATCCTAAACCTCACCACGCATCACCAGGGGAGAGCTGAGGCTTAAAAAATACCAAAAAACATGACGTGATCAATGGACGACCCCAAATATTGGAAATATTGACAAAAAAACAACGCGGCCTTAACCATTAAAAACAAAGGTTTATATATATTAGCGTCAAACACTGAAATATGTCATTCCATGAAATGACTAGTCAGTATATGTATTGCCGGCTAGTAGCGTAAGAATCTTATTTGAGTAAAAAAAACTAACCATTTAGTCATCTGAAATGCCTAGGCAAAAAATGAATTAAAAAATACTGCGCTGTTTTCTTAAAAGGAATGCAGGCATTACAAGAAATGTCTGAACAGTTAGTCAAACACTGTAATAATAAGATTATTACACCGTTTTCCGGCAACAGATGTACACACTAGTGAAGCGAAGGCGGCATATCTTCACATCTTGGAGACTCTTTAATGTGTTGAAAAGTTGATTCAGGGGTCCTAGTTGGCTTTTTCACTATACGCAGGCCGGGCAGTTGGCCGCTACGCGCCTGTTCACCAGTGGCGGCTCGTGGTACCTAAAACAGGTGAGGCCCAAAAAAAGAATAAATTTCCACGTCACCTTGGTGCTTCAACACCTGAGGTATTATTCACTGACGCGTTGAAGTTTTTTTTTATGGACTTCATCGCCAATAGCCCTACTAAAACCATAATAAAATAATAAAAATAACTTAAAAACTCTACAAATTTGTACCTTATTCAAGTACAAAAAAATAATAACAAAAAATAAAACATGTCTAACGACAACAAAAAAATGTTACTTGTTTAAGTAGTACTAAATGCTAAAAAACACAAAATAGATCTCTTATTGTTAAAAAAAAAATAAAAATAATTATGTAAGGATATTGATAGGGACAAATAAACACTTATTTGTGTTTATTCACCTTCAGTACCCATAGAGAGAGAGAGGGAGAGAGAGAGAGAGAGAGAAAAAGAAGAGAGAATAAAAAATGATCATCATCACAAAATAAGTTCCTTATACGCGTAATTAAGAAAATAATTAAAAATTAAATTTAGGCAAAATAATGAATAATTAAGAGTTTTTTACTTTTGGTAAATTAAGTCTATTCGACGGTTTTTCAAATTTGCAAATTTATCTATAATATCCTCATAAAACTGGGTATCCTCACTAACACTTTGTAAAATTCCTTTTTCAATAGCCATCATTGACAAACCCGTTAAACGCTCTTGTGTCATGGTATTTCTTAAATAGGTTTTAATGCGCTTAAGACACGAAAAATCTCTTTCTACCGGCAAAAGAGTTTATAAGTTTCCGAAAAGATCATTTTAAATTCCTTGTATAATATTTCTATTATTTGTTGAACTGATTACAAAATTGTTTGTCCCTGTATAAAACATTAAGTTCGTTTTTTAGTCGGGATACATTTTTAATAAACATTCAAATGATTTTTCGGGAAAATTCTTAGAATATTCGGTAAATTTTGAAGAATCTACTAATGAAAGAAAACTTAAATCGTGGAGATTATTAAAACGAGTACTTAACTGAAGGGATATACAATCTATAATTTCGTAGTACAATATTTTATAGCCCGAAAAGATTTCTAATTCATGACCACTTTTTCCCCTAATAGATCTTGGTCAAAATAGCGAAGTCGAAGTCTTGAAAATGTTTTAGAAATCCTTTTGCCGAATTTACTGATTCTGAACCTGAAGTTTTGTCATCAATTATAGTTTGGAACACTAATTTTAAGTTATCCCATTCAGTGGCAACTAAATTTAAAATTTTGGAACGGGTATACCAGCGAGTTTCGACCGATCTTGGTATCCTTTTTGCCATGAATACAAGAAATTAGTTCGTTTTGTATGGTTTTAGACTGCCCTGTAAAAATGTTGCTAAATTTTTCACAATGTTCAGTAAGGTCTTGATTACGTTTAATTAAGCATTTAAAAATTTCTTTAAAATTTCCTCGATTTATTGACTCTAAACTTTCATTATGTCCCCGAAAAGGTAGTTCTTGTTTTCCCAACGTAAGTGTAACATCAATTAAATAACTAATTAATAATCGATTTTTGCGAACATTTTCGTTGTATAAAATTTTGTTTAAACTAGCGTTTTCCTTTAATGCATCCTGAATGGTGGCCCTATTTTGCTCTAACCGCACCAAAGCCATGAAGTTTTTTATGTGCTCTTTAGAAGCCTCGTGCATTTTGGTACTACGAGAAAAATTTTTCAAGTCCCTAAAACCATCTTTTGAGCACCATGAATTTTTCGCCTTACCCAATAAAATACACGGCCAGCAATACAGACTCTGTTTATACGAACTCCCGCAAAGCCATTTATAACTATCATACCAAGAAGTTTGAAACGTTCGCGAAGTCTCCCGACCCACCCTCTTTTCGCTAATAACCGCCATTAATTTTGGTGTTGGCCGACTCTCTAATATTTGCCGTTTTTCCACTTCAGGTCGTCGCGAGAAAGGGGTTTCAAGCAAAGATAAAACAATATCGTGAGAGGGATTCATTATTACGATAAGTATTTTTAAATTAAAACCGGTACAAGATAAAACAAAGTAACAAAGCAAATATTTTTAAACCAAACCAACCAAAAAAAAAATTATGCTGTGGCTATTATTAAAATACAAAACAAATAGGTACTGCTTACCAGGTTTTAAGGGCTTATGCCTTACCTCGAAAGTCTAAAATCGCCAAACACAAACACCTGTTTTAAACCAGAAAGATTAAATACTACCCCGCTCTCTCTAATAGGCACGTGTCTATAGTCTAAATTATTATTTAATTTAACGGTCGCAGTTGCAATTCCTATGCCGTGATCTAATTATAGAAACAAATAAATCACCTCACACCTGATTCTTCAAGAAGAAAAAGAGAGGAGATGAACGAGATAGACAATATAATGTTGCCAAATTTCAAATACGCACCTTCTAAAGCGACCATTTGGCAATACAGCCGATACAAGCCCAAAATTGTGGGCCTCAACGGATGCAAAAATTCGCGTATTTAAATCCTCGTCTTGTGCAGTTTGCGTGGTGGGGTAGCATAGCTGCATCGGCGATTTGTGACGCATATGAAGCCCAAATTTCGGAGATTACTATTTTGTTACTATGCGATAGGAGGGTCTATTTGAGCGATTGGAAGGTGCGCGCGCTAAATTTAAAAGATATTATTTTAAATTATAATGTTATTTTAATGTTTTGATACTTTTAATAATTAGAAATTAGTTAAAAAGCGTTTTATATTTAAATAAATTTTACATTATATGTACTGCTGATTGTACCTGTAACAGTGTAATTTTACATGTGAGGCCCGGCCTCAGTTGCTTCATATGGCGAGCCGCCACTGCTGTTCACGAAGGCTAGCCCGCTTTTTAAAACTTACAACAGGTCTGGGAATAACTACTGCCGGACCGCGGAAAAGCGCACGATTACGGTTAATGCGCTCAATGCGGCGTTGCTCTGGAGTTTTATAGTTATTGCGAACGGAAAAAGGAACCTCTAAGTTGCTAATGTAGTCCGGGGTGCCAGCCCTTCAAGGGCTCTCTAGTGAGTCCCCGTCACTTCCACTACCCTTCTCAAGCTTTCCCGGAGCCCTTATGACAATATTTTGCTAAATAATAATTCGTTTGTTTTCCGAGTAGGAAGTGGCACCCACTTCTTGCGTGGGGTTTTCCACAGAAATTTCTCCCGGAGCCTTGCTCAGATTTTGACGGCCCGGGTCTCGTTCAACAGGGGATGGCCCTGCCTTTCCCTTGGCACTAGTTTGGAGGGTGGCCCAGGTCAGGCCTGGCCTCGCCCCTCAAACTCAGTAGTGCGGTGTTCCGATTCACGGCGTCACGGTCGTAGTGGGCCTTAATGGGCTGTATATAACAGGGGAGGGCTCCAAGAAGACGCAGCAAGCGACCATGGGGATGGCCGGCTCCCTGAGCACCCGCGGAGTGGATATAAAAGGGGTAGTTAATTAATTTAGCGAAATTTGTCGTAATGCCACCCTTGCACCTTCCGCAGTATAGTATAACGCATTAGCCGCACTGTCACGCGAAGGTAGCAGGGCAGAAATCCGCTTGACTTGCCACCTGCGGCGTTGTGCTTGCCTCTGCAGAGTCCTGCCTCGCGCTAACGTGGCAGAGCGGGTAGGTGTGCACTTACCCTCTCGCTCGGCCAGGGGGGCTATCAAAGAAAGCAGCCGTGCCGAACTAAGAGGTTCAACCTCTGGAACGACCGGAGGGGCTCCCTGGGGGAGCAGCTCGGTTGCTATCGGATAAAAAGAAAAAGAGAAAATGTAACTGGCTAAAACAATCTGTTACTTAAAATTATTTGAGTAAATCAGAGCACTTATGGTATTACCTATGCTAATCTTTCACTAAATTTTTAGTATTTTGAATTTTGGAGTTATTATATTTCCAGTGTGTCCATCCATATATTTCCAATGTTTCATGATGTAATTCCGGCAATTTTCCATCACTACTAATTACCTTTTTCCTTTTAATATTTATTTTTAAGTAGATAATCAAAATTATATAAGTCTAATATAATTGAAACATACACAGATTAAAAAAAAAGTTTTTCCGATATGATCTGCTCATCTGGTTCTGTTTTTTCATCTGGAAAAAGATATTATATTGCTGTATTCACAAGGCAGTTATATTTTAAGGGCAATTCATATTTTTATTTAGTGAAATAGTATACATAAGAAATATAGTACACTCTGGAAACAAATAGTGATGAGCAAAGCAAGACCAAGACCAAGACCGGGCTAGTCTTGGTCTTGGTCTTGCAAGTCTGGTCTTGGTCTTGCAAGCCCAAAGAAGGTCTTGGTCTTGGTCTTGGTCTTGCACCACCCGGTCTTGGTCTTGGTCTTGCTGCAAGAGTCTTGCTGGTCTTGCTTTTTTGGTAGTAATAATTTAAACTAAGCAATCTTAAATAAAATATATACTCTTTTAATACTCTTACAAATAAATAAAGATGGAGACTATATTTTTTGCTTTAAAATTTTAAAATATACCAATTTTAATCCTTACATGTACATTTAAATTATTTGATTAAAGGATATTTTAAATGTAGGGTTTTATTTATTTATAGCGCTTCTTCATTTTAGTGATAGGAAATATTTAAATTTTCTTTTGAAAGAAGCATATAAAATTACAATACTGAGTACTCTGAGGGCAGAAAAAAACTTTTTCTGCCCTCAGATCATCAACCAGATGTGAAATTTCCATGAAAATGATTCTGATATGTAAACATTGATTTTCAATTAAAAAAAGGTATTTAGGAAGCTTTTCAGTTCAAATAAACTTTCTATGTTCAAATTAGTCAAACATTTGCCGTACAAAGTTTGTACAAATACTTTATAAACATTCTGCATATACAAGGTGGCTCGATAGTGCGACAAAGATCGATATATCCGAAACCGTTCATAATGTAAAAAACTGAATATACAAAAATTATAGAAAAAAGGGCGTAAGATGTAAAATTATTTTCTATTTCAGAATTTTCCAAAAAATCCACTACCACTCAAGAAAACTTTCTTATTTTTAGCTTTTAACCTAAAATAGAAAAATTATAGCAAAAAATTCATTTAAAAAAATCGCTTCCCTGTATATTATGCTGAAAATTCTTGAACTGTCATATAGGTACAATGTCGACGTAGATGGTTTTTTATATATCATTTTCGGTTTTGACAAAAATGACGTCATCATTATACTTTTGGCATTGTTTTGACTTTTCCGTCTAAACCGGAAGTGAAATTTAAAATCCATTTATATAAAAGTATTCCTATATAAAATAACAAATATCTTTTTTTATTAAACCATCACTTTTACATTTATATCTTAAGTTTAAAGGAGCAATCTAATGATGCCACCTTCTTACAGTGTGGCGCAAAAATATTTTTTTCCTGGATTTTGAAAATTTTTGATACAGTAAGAGGCATCACTTGAAACACCTAATTAAAAAAAAACATTAGAAATAGGTAAGTAATTTTCAGCTTCTATAACTTTTGTACTCTTGGATTTTTTTTCTGTCATCAAACGGTTTTGGAGATATCGAGCTTTTCTCGGACCATTGAGCCACAATCTTATTATTTTTAAAACATGTTACTAAATCTATTGGCTGTCGTTTTTAGATAATTTTACTAAAAAAACAAAGTGATCAGTTTTGAATTATTATTTTATTAAAAAAAACCTGTTACTCATAAAATAATCGCCTTTTTAAGGTGATTCTCGACACATTTTTTTGTCATGTCTGTATGAAATACCTCTCTGTATATTGAATATAAAAATCGAATATTATAATTTAAAAAAAGTGACAAAAAATTCAAGAGTCTTGCAGGTCGGTCTTGGTCTTGCGTAGTCTTGCACCCTTGGTGCTTGGTCTTGCATACCCCGGTCTTGGTGCTTGGTCTTGCAAGCGAGAAGGCGGTCTTGGTCTTGGTCTCGGTCTTGGTCTTGCTGCAAGCACCAAGACCAAGACCGGTCTCGCTCATCACTAGAAACACATAACAACATTAAATTGATGTTGACGGTTAGGGATAAGATTAAAGTTTTAAAGGTTTATGTTTTTCTTTGCCATAAACACGAGTCAAAACCCTTAAGGTAGTTCACTAGTAAAACGGTTTTTTTAACGAATAAAATGAAATTGAAATATAGGGTTAATCAAAGTGTCTTTTATCTATTGGAAAAAAAGTGATTTTTTTTTATCGTCTGTCAAAGGAGATATTAATAAAAGCCATATATTTATTTCGGAATATCTCAAAAATGGTTCTTACGATATTTTTTAAGAACTAATCCAATATAAATCAAGTATTAGAATATTAAAAAAACCCTACATTTTTTGACCGCTTTGTTAAAAAGATTAATTAATTAATTTCTGAAAGTTTACTAGGTCTGTTTGTTATTAAGAAATAGTGTACAGGGCCCTCCTTAGGGAGGGGGCAACCCGGGCATCAGCCCCGAGCGGCAAAATTTGGGGCGGCATTTATATCGATAAAATATGAAACAAAATAGATAAATAAAGCCGCCTTTCGGCCGGTAATTTATTTTTTTTGCCATTTTCTGTTAGTACAGAAGCATATATGTTAAGTTAAAATATTTTTTTCACTATTAATCGTTTTTATGAATTTTCTTTTGTAATGCTAAAGATTCGAAGAAAGGTATGTACGCTAATTTAAATACAATAAATTAAGGCAATAATCCAATAATTTTGTGCAAAACTCCATTTTGTTATTTAATTTTTAAATAATTTAAATGGTTCACCGCCTTGACTAAATGAATTGAAAGTTCACAAAAAAGTTTTTTGTTAAATATTTTTAAGTTGTTAATTTGCATGTAAGTCATGTTCTTGTTCTTAAAATAAAAGCATTGTTTTTTAATTGTGTGTATTTTGTATTCGAAATCTTATTGTTTAATTTTTTAACCTAATTCCCATTACCTTCAAATCAATTGCTGGGGCGGAAAATGTTATTTTTGCCCAGGATGGCTAAGAGGCTAGAGGGGGCCCCTGAAAGTGTATACTATTTTTTTCTTTTTTTACATAATACTTATGAAAGGTGTATTTTAGGACTAGGTGGGTCCCAAAAGTGTATAATATTACTCAAATATAAACAGACCTCATGTGTTGTGTGTACAGTCTCCTACAAAAATAAGATTTTCAGACATTGAGAACCTTTAACTTTTTGTAGAGCGTATTCGATCTTATCTGGAACAGCGCTAAATTTGCGGTCCATTCAAAATACTACATCATGAATTAAACTAGAACGGCAATTAATATAATAATTTATACTGGTACTAACAATTAATTTTTGTTAGAAAGAGATGGGCGAGTTCGGCGCGGATGGCATGGAAGAGACGAAGATAAAAGATGTTCATCCCAATCTCGATTTGACTTGTGGACGGACCGGGCTTTACTTACTGTAAGGCGATATAGTTCACAGTACAGGCCTCCCGTTGAAATTTGATAAACACATACTTTATAATTCGTGAGGAGCTTCGTTTCGACGTGCCTACCACACTTTTCCTCTGTTACTTTTGTCGATTCCTCCGCTTATTCGTTTTAAAAAGCCCTATATTAAGGCGAGGTTTCCCGAGGTTTTGAAATGTCACGACCAAAATTTCTTTTTTCGCTAAAGTTACTGGAAATTTTGTTGTTAATGTGAATTTAAACTTGTCCGACAAAAATGTGTCCGAATTTTTCATGTCCACCGCTCGAAATAGATAATTTTTGGTAAAATTGATTGTAAATAATTTATAAAATAGCATCTTATGGTTGTCCGACAAATTTCAAGCCGCGTTTTTTCAGTCCGACAGCTGAAAACCGGAATTTTGACAGGATCTGAAAAATTGTTTACCACAAACCTAATTTTAATTTTTTTCCTTTTAAATTTGTTGTAAAAAATAATTGAAGTCACCCTGTCCGACAATTTAGTGTCCGCATTTTATTAAAAAAATCATTAAATACGTTGTAATGAAAGTTAACATTTTTTCTCTTTCAAAAATTTTATATTTATAAATATTTATTAATGATTTTTAGTAGTAAATCATTGTTTATTTCAAAATTTTTCCAAATAAATAGTTAAGTTACATACTATGATCATTGGTGCAATATTTTAAAATAAATTTATTTTATCTGATTTAACAACTCCTTTTGTTTCTGAAGTCTCTCTTCTATTTGAGTTTGTTAATATTGTTCAAAAAATGTCCTATTTTTCTACAAAAAAAAATTAAATTTTTTGGTGTATATCTTTCCTAATTATTTAGCAATTTCTTAATATTTATTTGACTAAATTGGACGTAAGGAATTGTTAATCAATAAATAAATAAATATATATATATATATATATATATATATATATATATATATATATATATATATATATATATATATATATATATATATATATATATAATATATATCTATATATATATATATATATATATATATATATATATATATATATATATATATATATATATATATATCTATATATATATATATATATATATATATATATATATATATATATATATATATATATATCTATATATATATATATATATATATATATATATATATATATATATATATATATATATATATATATATATATATATATATATATATATATATATATATATATAATTTCATTTCATAATAAAAATACCTTTTTTATTAATTATAAATAGGTATTTGCAAATTTTTTTACGACATTTTCTCACATCTTTTTTATTTGGAATAACGATTTGTGTATATATTTTTGTCGGGCAATACATTGATTGCTTTTAAAAATAATTTTCTTTCGTGTGTTATTATTTGTCCGGCATGTAGTAAGCGATTTTTTATAACCCCGTCAAAAACTCTATTTTTCAGCTGTCGTATTGAAAAAACGCGACTTAAAATTTGTCGGACAACCACAAAATTCTATTTTATAAACCATTTACAATAAATTGTACCCAAAAAATTACCTATGTGGTGATCCATTTTTAATACCCTACCATTAAAGGCATGTTGTAATTGGTATGTTTAAAGTCAGAATTCTTCAACAAAATTTCCAGTAACTTAAGCGAAAAAAAAAGTTGTGATGGTAAATTCTTAAAACCTCGGAAATCGCCATAATAAAATAAGTCGCAGAGGAAAAGTAAATTAAAGTCGTCGAAACGGAGCCCCTCATAAATTATAAAGTATGTGGTAATCAACTTTCCAGGGGAGCCTGCACTGTGGACTAATAATTTTGACTGTCGCGAGAGAACTACCTTAAACTAATTATTCTCACTCTTTTACCCAAGGAGATAAAATTATTTCTACTTCCAATAAGAAATCAGGACTCTGCCAAACCATTTTGGGTTAAAACAGCGCTTTTCGTGAGATCAGCAAATTTAAGCAACGCTAGGCAGTCAGTAACTGGAGATCGGCTGTAAATGGCGGCGACGAAAAAATGTGAAATGAGTTAAAATAAATACTATTAATATACCTATATCTTACGCTAAGATTGCCAATCTTTCATCTGCAGGAAAAAGTAAAGAATAGGAAAGGCCGCCACTTAGTTTAAAGCCGAGGCAAATTAGTAAAGAGACCACTTGTCATTGCCTGGGAATATTGTAAGTAATGAGTAATGTTAAAAACTAACTTAAAAGTTATTTACTTCAGGAATTGTTAAAGCTTTAAATCTTTCCACAATCATCTTGCAGGATAACTTTGCACAATCAGTAAAACTGCCAAAAATTATTAGGAGAACAAATGCCCATCTAAAACCCTCTTTTTCGACTTGCAAAAATCTTTTTAGTCACAGTCACTCGTCTGACACCACATAAAATAGAGATGAATTTAACTAACATATGATATTGCTTAATCAGATTCCTTGGACCAAAGATAACACAAAAATGTTTTATAAGGATAGCTCCAAAACGAAAAAAAAATAAATCTTTTAACATTTTTTGAACTATTATGCAATGTTACGTTGGCTAAAATTATAACAGTACAAAAAAGGAAACCAATGCTAAAGCATAGAGTGACGACTCACTGATCATAGCCCCATAAAGAAACGTAATTCTCGGATCAAAAACTTAAACCTACAACTTTGCATTTTGAAAAATTTTCGGTGAAAAACCCCCGGATTCCCCGTTTTCTTTGGGGGGTATTTCATACTCCCCAAATCCCCCGGTGTGGGGGGGCGAAATATTAAGCCCCGCTAAGGGCGCGGCCATACCTAGATACGGCCCTGGTTGTATAATAAAGATTTAAGTTAAATATCTTATTAAATTACGTTGTAGAAGTAGTAAATCACTGGTATTACTACAAATACTTGTTTCTAAAATTAAAATAATAAATAACTAAGCTATAACTTTCATAAATATATTAAACAATATAAGTAACGATTACAAACAGTATACTCGATATGAAGTAACAAAAATATATGGTACGGGACGAACTGGTAATAGCATTTTCAGTCTCCATGATGGGTAAACTTTGCCAAAAATCGTTTGGGGCTAATTGTTTAATACTCTTCATGGATATGGAATCTGTACCTCCTATGTAAAGATAATCAATACTAGACTTTCCAGGACTTACTGGCGTCCATTCTAATGGGCCAAATGAGGGTATTCTAAAAAAAAAACAGGGTATTTTATAAGAAAGGATTCACAAAATACTTAAGAAGGACTAATTTGTTTTGACGTAAAAAACCACCTGATTGTATGTTAGTACAGGTACCACAGTCTAGTCGAGAAGTCTGTTGTATGTACGGGAGCTAGCAACGTCAGGAAAACAAGAATTTCAGGTCGGCTGATGTTTTGATATGTTGTCCTTCTTCCTCTTTCGGGTACATCTGGCTGGCGGTAGCGGTTGCGTTTGTTAGTGCGCATCCTACCTGTACAGGTAATAATCCAAGATTTTGAAAATATTTTAAGAAGCTTAATTTTTAATTTCTTGTTTTTAGATAGGATTACCAAACCTAATTTTTTTATTGCCAGACACATTTATCATTGGTAGTTATTTACCAGACGCGATTTTTTTTTAATATAAAAATTTAAAACTATTTTAGTATGTCTGTAATTTTAATATTATGTTATTTGAGTACACAAAAACCTAAAATAACTTGCCAAACGTTAATTCAATTGCTAAACCCTAAATAAGAACGAAAAAATTATTAGTTAAAGGGTTAGTTGATCCATAAATATCCTGCAAATTATTAGGTTTTTTTTGCTTACTTAAGTACGATGCCTCGATGGCTAAACGAGTATCACAACACCAAGGTTCCGATTCTGGTCCCGGTTCGATTCTACAATAATACAAGTACTTTTTTTAATGAAAAACACACTTTTTATACTTAGTTTCTAAGCTTTCAAATTGTTTATTCACTATTGATATTGCACTTCACTTTTACAGTGCTGACCAGCTTTATATATATTTTCGAGTTCAATGAGATCAATTTGTCATTATTTACTAATTAATGTTTTAAAAACCGTATTATAAATATCACTGAGGCTAATTTTTAAAAAATCCTTAGTTGTTTAATATTAGTTTAGTTTTTCATAAACATCATAAATTAAGTTTAAAAGTTAAAATTATATATGTAAGTAATATCTTCGTCACCCCGTATAATACAATCTTTAAGATCCTCAAAAACGCTATCTTAGCTATTAAATATTTTCGGAACTGTATTGTTCAAAAACTTCATACTGCATCAATCGATGCCGTATTATTTAAATAATAATCGGTATAAAATTTAAAACAATCCTAAAAAAGTGCCTCTCGTGATACAACTACCTTAAGTTTGCCATTCATATTTAAGGTTTAAGAATAGAATTTACGTTTGGCAGTAATTTTAGGTTTTTGTATACTCAAATAACATAATACTAAAATTACAGACATACTAAAATAGCTTGAAATTTTTATTAAAAAAAAATAGCGTTTGGCCTATAATAAGCAATGATAAAAGTGTCTAGCAATCAAAAAAATATGTTTGGTAAACCTATCTAAAGACAAGAAATTGAATTCCTAAAATGTTTTCAAAATCTTGGATTATTACCAGGACAGGTAGGATGCGCCCTAATAAACGCAACCGCTACCGCCAGCCAGACAGCCCAGGGTCTACACGAAAGGGGAAGGAGGACAAGATATCAAAAAATCAGCTGACCTAAAATTCTCTCTCGAGAACGTTGCTAGCTCCTATACTATAGTTAGAAGGCTTCGAAAAATATGAGCGATAACTCATTCGACGCAGAATACAAATCTGAGAAAGGAATTTTGAGGATTTTTTCTGCCAATAAAAATTGCAATTGATATTAACAAAAAATGTTAAGAGATGTGAATTAAATATGTCGCCTTTGGTTTTGCTATGGTTTATGTATTGCAAGGCATGTGGCTTCTGTTTAAAATACTACACGCTGCTTCTTTCTATGTCTGTTTTGGATATTTGTTCGGTTATGAGTGAGGAACAAAGCAAGTGGTGGTCTAATTCGCTTACCCGCGTTAAAACAAATAAAGCAGTCCAAATAATTGTACAAGTTTACTTTTTTTAAAACTTTTCCTACGGATGTTTATGAGTTTATGCCAGTTAAGGGTTTTTTTAATGTAACGCCCAGAAGATTAAATGCCTTGCCAAGCTTAGCTGCTCATAAGTAATGGATGAATATTGGAAGACTTTTTTGCAACATCAAACAATATAATATAAATTTAAGGTGCTGTAAAAGAGATTTTCTAATCAGACTTGGACACTAAATATTAAAGTGAAGGGTAATATCGCCAGCAGAACTTTGGATGAGATTAATTGTAAAAGAAAGAAGACCATTAATTTGAAAAAGAAATGGAGTTGGTGTCAGTACTGTGCCCTGTGGGGCTTTGGCTTTTGAGATAGTTTGATTATACTGACTTCTTTGATGCTAGCTTGGTAATTTTTAAGACGTGGATTTTAAAGCGAGGATTTAAAGAAATAGTTTCTTTAAATCCTTGTAAATTTATAAAAGCTTAGCTTTGTTACAGGATGTCGAAAACCATGGTTTATGATTGAAAGTTATGGGTTTTTTTAGTATGAGGAATATAGACCTCAATGCCAATCTGATTTTTTTCAGTAAATTATTAAAATATTTCGAAATGATCGTGAGAAGAAACATTTAAATTATCAAAAACGATTAATTTGACGGAGAAAAATTATAAAATGATATGATCAAATTTTGTTAAGACAAAGTCAGCCAGACCTTTGCGAACGTTTGCACATACGTGCCATGAGGACGAAAAGAAAAAGAAGTTCGTATCCTGGAAAAAGAAGGTCGTTGATTGGAGTGTTAAGACAATTTAAGTTTTAGTTTGAGAAATAATGTAGGGTTTAGATGACTTAAGGTACTGATACACGAAGTTCAGATTAAATTTAAGCCCACAAATATTTAAAAAGGATGTTATTTTTCGATAGTGGAACCCATAAGCACTCCCCATGCGGAGATCTGAGTCGGATCTGCTGTCATCATTTATTTCCTATCATCTTTGAGATAGGAATTTAAAGGGCAGTTAAGGAGGAACTGCCTTACGCGAGGAGAGCTCCTCTACCACCAACTACAAATAAAATAACATTCTTCTATTTTTAACAAGTAAAAGTAATTATTAGATTGGCGTCTCGAGGGCATTATTTTGTAATGGCAGCAGTCTAATAAACGTACTTTTACTAAAGATATTCTTAGTAAACATTATGGTTTGATGAGAAAATATGATATACATTACGTTTTTTTTACATGCGTTGCATAAAAAATGAATAAGATTTGCAACGTCAAAAATGTAATTTCTTATACAGAAGCATAAAAATATTAAAATTTTGAGTTCGATGTGAGGGTGAAGTTTTTGAAATAAATATTTATTTTTCTACAATTTCTTTAATTAAAATTTGTATTCTTACCCTGTTTTAGAAAATTTTGTTAAAAACTCTGTAAATAGTTCCATCATTTGTTCATCGTCCTGTTGTAATTTTCTTGGAGTACCAAACATTTTGAATAAAAGCCTACCATCATCTCCGTGGGGGGCACCTTTAAAAATACATTGGTTAACCGTAAACGTTATAAAGGAACGTTTACGGTTAAAACGACTTTAACAAATACCTATTTGTTAAAGTCGTTGACATATAAGTTATAAAAGTATTACAATATTTTATCTGTAATTCTGATTTTGAAAACAAGCGCAGGTCAATGCAGATATCTCTTTCACAAGACCTCAAACTTATCTTGGATTGGGGCGCCAAAAATCGTGTTCAGTTTAATGCCTCAAAAACACAGTCATGTTCGCTGTCGCGAAAAAAGTCTGCGAATGCTCATCCCTTACATATGAGCGGCCAAGTTCTGCAGGACAAAGAGTCGTTTAATCTAGTCGGCATTACTTTTGTGAATAACCTCAACTCGCACAAACACATTTCATCCATAGCTTCGGCAGCTTCAAAAAAGATTGGATTCCTCTTTCGAGCCAGAAAATATTTCTCTTCTTCCAATCTGTACACTCTGTATGTATCCCAAATAAGACCCTCTTTGGAATATTGTTCTCATGTCTGGGGAATGGCATCCCCTACAATACTTAGCATTCTGAACTCCATTCAAAAAAGAGCTGTTCGTCTTATTAATGATCCAACGCTCACAGAAAGGCTTCCTCTTCTTGCCCATCGTCGAGCTGTAGGGGATCTGTCGCTCTTCTATAGGTATTTTCACGGCTTCTGCTCAGAGGAATTGGCCAGTATTATTCCTTCTCTGGCAGCTCCCAACAGAGCAACACGTAGTGCAACTTTTATGCATCCTTTTACAGTTCAGTTAGAGAGGCCCCGAACTTCCCGCCTTCTTCGTTCCTTTATTCCTAGAGTGCCAAGACTATGGAACCTGCTGCCCGCAGAAGTTTTTCCTTCTCCTCCCAATCTCCAAAAATTTAAGTCCCGTGTGAACAAACTCCCTCTCACCACACTGAAGACACCCACGGTACGTTAGTACTTAGGCATCAGCCTTCGTGGACTGTCCCAAGATAAAAAAAAAAAAAAAAAAAAATTCAAAACGTGGTTATTAAAATATATAAATATATTATATGTTTTTTAATCTACAACATTTTTCAACATGCTATATTGCGGATACCTTCTTAAACAATGTCATATTTCTTAAATTTGTAATTTTTGGCAAAAATATTTTTCACATACTTTGAATTTTAATTTTTGATGTTACTTGAACTCTTCGATGCTTATTTTTTTTATTTCTATTTGACAGATGTTTTTAAAACATGGCAGAAAGTACGGTGAGGGCTGTAAATATCGATAATCGACAAAATTGGTTGGTTTGATGGTTGCACAACAGCCTAGTGGCTTATTTTGCGCCCCTTTTTTGTTATAAAAAGATGTTCGTGCGAAAAACAGTTTTCATTCGCTCTGTATATTTTTAAACAGTATGTCAATACATTGCAATATAAATATAATGTGTAAGGCACTTTCCTTCTCCTTCTCATAAAGCCAACATTTTGTCAAACCGTTGTGTATGTCCATTTTATTCCTTAAGTGCTAGTGACTTTTTCGTAGTCCAACAACTTGTCTTATCTTAGTGCGCCACAAAAGGAGGATCTTAGCAGTTTCTTGAGAAGGTCGCCAAGCCTTTGCATGTCTTGACCAGCTAATGCATGCCAATGAACTAGAAATTGTTTTTGGAACCATTTATATGTTGTTGTTTTCGTAGCCTGTTTTATTAGTCTAGGGACTGACTGGAAGGACTGTAAAAGTTTTTAGGTGAACCGGGATTTTGTTTTCAAGTCCTAATGTTTTTCATACTGTGGGCATTGTTGATGGCATCCGTTTTGATCAAATAAATTTAAGGGAACTAAACCAAGGATAATTAAAAGGAGTGGTTCTTAGTTCACAGGATATGTACAGACATGCCCGTCTTTGTAGACGGTTTATTCACATAATTGTAAATTTTTGCTGCAATTTTGTCCACCATACTACAGCGCCGTAGGTATTTTGGGTGCAGCTATTGGTTGGGCCTGATAGCTGTAAGGTACAACCAAAGCATCATTATTGGTCTAAGCCCTCCGGGGTTTGCCAACCCAGCTTTTTTATAAAAAGTCATTAGTATGAAAACAAAAATATTTATTATTATGACAAAATAAGAACCGTTTGGGTTTGCTTAGGTACTAAATGCTAACTATTTCATTCTAGTTATAGTACTTAGATAATCTAAAGTTGTCACTTTAAGGATATATAGCTTTTAAAAATACTTTTTAAAATGATTAGTTTATAAAGTGTTTATAGCTAACTCTTGATTTAAATAAAAAAGTATTATAGTACTAACATTACCTTTTGGCATTCCAGGTGGAAAATGAGGCATTTGGAGAATATATGAATATAGGTAGTAATATACTCCAGACTTCACTGCCTGTGAATGTAGTCTAACTGATTTTTCCGAGTCTATAAAAAACAGCCTATCTGAAAAAAGCTAATAAACAAACAGGCATTAGAGTATGAGAATGAAAAATATTGACATTAAAAAAATTGTTAGGAGTTGAATTGGTCTAAATAGTACATCCGATTTATTTAAACAATAAACAAAATATTTACTGACACTACCATGTATTAAACTTGTAGTTAATGTTTCACTAGGTAATTTATTTTGACGAATCAATTTTTTTTATTATACAACTTCAATTTTATTAAGAAAACTAATATAATTTGACTTACTTCAGCTAAAGAATATATGTTCTCATCAGAAAGAGGGTTTCCTTTAAAGTAGAACTCGTTAATTTTTAATACAACATCGTTTTGTAAACTTTTGTCTATAGTGTTGTGTAACTCCAAGGCATACGGCATTATCCTATTCCAAACAGCATTTAATTCTTTTACCTTATTTAACATTAGTAAAACTGTAACAAAAATAAATATACCAAAAATATACTCTGTGTTCAAAATTGATAATGCATTTACTGCAATATAGCTTATTACTAAAAAATAAAAAAGATGCATAAATGGAAAAAAATAAGGCGGTGTTCTCTCACCTCACTGATCATCAATTTATATAAATAAAGATGTTTATCAGCCCCACATTTTATTTCACGCATTGAGTGTCGTATAACTTTTTTGATCTCTGAGAGAGCAGAAAAGTTATTTGAAGCCCGATTATGCGAGGCATTGCGGTAGTTAAAACACTTAATGCTGATCTCGCCAAATTATTTTGGTTCGATCAATTTTGCACAATAATTGTACAATACAATTTCCTTTAAATTGCAAATTGAACATAGTCCAAAATATGGGATGATATAAGACTTTTCGATGGCGCCCCCCAAATGTACCCCTCGCCGGAGATCCGAATGGAGGGGTATTTTACCTCCGGAATACTTTACTTTCGGATGTGCCATCATCATTATTTTCAAATTTTATTATAGTGGAAAAAAATGTAAAAGAAAAAGGGAGAAAAGGAAGAAGAAAAACTGAATAAGAAAGAAAAAAGGAGAAGAAAGAAAACTGACTCACTCGCCCAGAACTCGAAATGTCCATAGGATCTATAAGACCTAAAAGACTTTACGAGTCCTTTAAAGGGCCTACTGGGAGTGGTACTGCCTCAGGCGAGAAAAAACTCCTCTACTACCTACTTGAGTGCCCTCAGCAATTGTTTAAAGTTATGAACAATTGCGGAGTGAAGCACTGTTTAAGAAATGTTTGTTTAAACAGATGAAAAATATATGTTTTTTTTTGCTTTAAAACTAAAATTAACTGTGTGCCAAAAGTTAATATTTTCTTATGTTAATAGATTCGCTGTAAATGCATGTCAACTTTAACCACTTGTATCGTGACAACCAATTGACCAATTGATAATTTTGATTTATCGAATAAAGCGTCTTTACGAGTACTTTTAAACCATATTTTCAGTAAAACTTTTTATTAGAAATTCGCGGCGATATTTAATTGGTTCTAAGTAAAAAAAGCATAAATTTAAATAATTGCTGACGGCGCTTAAATAATCCGATTCTTATTAAAAAAAAATCCTTTCTATGTTTAAGATTTTTAGCATATGTAAAAATAAAAATAAATGTCTAAGTTTTAAATTCTGGACTTTACTCAATTTGCAAAATTGTCATTTTTTTTAAGAAAGTTGGATTGCAAAATTATTATGCAAAAACTATGCTTTCCATTGTTCATTTCGTTCTCTAGTTGATATATTTTAAAGTTTGTATATTAACTTTAAAATAGTTTTCAGAATGTTTTCTTTTACTCTACAATAATTAATTTTTTACTCTACCACAAAGATTGTTTTGATTTATTCTCAATATTATTTATCATCTAAAAACCGGTTATTTTAAAATAACTCGAAAACGATTGCAGATATCCAAACCAGGTTTTTTTTATAGTGTAGGTTTTTTCCTCTTTCAGATCTATAAGAAAAAAATCATGTCGTCGTATTTAGCTTTCTCTAAAACAGGGGTTTTCAAACTGTGGGGAGCGCCCCCCAAGGGAGGCGCGAAGACCTTCAAAGGGGGGCGCGGGCCACTTGTATAGTTAAGTATAAAAAATCGGCGACCGCTGAGAGAATGCATTCTAGAATACTTGATACGACTAATAAATAAAATTCATTTTTAATTGAAAGGCACAGAAATTAATTGCGATTGACGCCTGTCAGGAACTTATTGGTTCCTCAGTGGGCGAATGTTAAGAACCTTATTAGAGATAAACAAAAAATTACGTCTGTAGGCCGGTATACCGAAGGCGCGTACTCGACTCACTCGGACCACTTCGGGCGGCTCGTTTATGCAAGCCCATACTTGTTTGTTCATGTATGCGGGCGGAAGGAAACGCGGCGCGGGGCCTTCCCCCGCGCTCGCTTGCAACTAGTCACAACTCAGTCAGTCTCAACCAGAGGGGTGTCACTAAAATAGCAAAATTGTCCACAGACAACATTTGGCGGGAAACTTGAATTATGAAATTTTATATTTTAAAATTAAAATGTAAATGTCTTATTCTACGATTAGTTTTTTTTTTAATATATTTATGTAGGTCCATAACAGTATATATTTTCAGGTTTTGTGTATACAAACAACCATTATTTCTTATTTTCTAAAAGTAAATAATAATTCCGGCCATTGCGTATGCGCACTAGTATTATTTCATTATCTGTTGTTTAGACATGCTTGCCGATTAAAACGTGATTTAAACCAGAAATGTTCATATATTTTGTCTAAATTTAAGTAAGTATTATAATATGTAATTAGCTTTAAAGATCTAAACACTTTTTGCACGATATAATTTATAAATGTTGATGGATAAACTTTTTCTAACCACACTTAATTTTTCACGACAGAAAATTCCAGGAAAAAATCCATCTGTTGTAGCAGGTTTGTTTTGAAATGCGTAAATCATTATTTTTTTCTTACCATTATCTACAAAACAAAGGCTTTATATTTTTTGTATTTGCTATTAATATGGTAAGTTTTTTAATCATGCTCGAACAAATTTTTAAGATACTCCGCAGACTGCATGTTTTACTGTTTGCAAATTATAATATAATATGGTTTTTAAAAGTGCTTAGGAATTGTTTAGCAGTTAGTGGTGGTGAAATGTTAGTAGATAGCTTTAAAAGAGTATTAAGCATGTCTTAAGGTCATTTTATGCTTTGCAAATTTTAAAACTAAAAATAGCGTTAACAAATTACCCAACTAATATTCAAAATTTTAACTTCTTATTGCCTTAAGTTTTTATAATAATGAAAAGAAAAGCCTTTTTTTTTTTTTGTTTTTCTTTTCATGATTTAAGTAGGTAAGGTGGAATTAATTATGTAATTTTTAATGGAAACCCTTTATCTGACTGCAAAAATTACAACCCTCTTCACTCTTCAAGATGATTTTACCAATGAGTTTTTTGCAAATTATTCAAACTATATTGAGGCGGCACCTATCAAACCTTATATTGGTAAAATCATATTGAAGAGTGAAGAGAACCTTAGATTTTTGTAGTTAAACACAGGGTGTTTCAGAAATTTTTTGTTTTTTTTTTATAGGAAACTTTAATATGTTACAGTGTGACTGTCATGCAGTACCTATACGGGGTGCATAATATATAATTCAGATAAGGAAATATACTTTTTTGCAAACAGGGGTTATTTATTTTAAAAATATTTAATCAGTAATAATTTTATAATGCAGTATTTTCTGATATAATTTTTTTTTTCAACCTATTACCAATTGGATAATTATCAAAAGAGTCAGATATTGTCATATTATGGGTCTTGTCTGGTTACGGCTTGTTTGATTTTTCAGTATTTTTGGAATTGTAATAAAATGTGTTCGTAACTATTTATTTTTAGTGAAAAATTTTTATTATTTCTATTTATTTACAATTTATTTCACCTACATCATAAGTAGTTAAAATTTTGAGAAAATTATTTTTATTTTATTTTTCAGTTATCCTCTGGTAAAATCATTAATGACAATGTATTAAATACTAACATTGCATTTTGTTTATTTTGCAGGTCAAGGAGTAGCTAACATCTTGGATATTTTAAATTATAGTATTTTTTTTTCATTTTGAAGTACATTGAGTTTGGTAAGTTATTAAGGTGGTCGAGCTGGTGTAGTTGCAGTGTAACAGCCTCTCACCGTGGAGACCCGGGTTTTAAATCCCACATTATCCATTGGACTTTTTCATAGCTCGTTACCTCACAGATGGCAATGCCAAACCACTGTGTAGTATTTCTGCCTAGTAAACCCTCTCACATGTGCTTGGGAAGGCACGTTAAGCCGGTGCTACCCATATCTGTGTAAAAGCAGTTGGTATACAACACAGATATGAGCGAGAGGGCGCCTACACTCTAAATAGAGTATGGCACAGCAAAAAGAAGAGGTTATTAAGTAAGTAATATTAGGTACATTAATAATTTTTTTCTAGATTTCTTATAAATAATAGGTAGTTGTGAATCTTGGCATCTTGACTGAAGATAACTTCTTTGAAAATATATAAGTAATGTTGTTAATTATAGATTGTATATAATTAAAAATTGTTAATTTAAAGTGTAAAATTTTATGTATTATTTTATTTTTTTGTATATTTTCTTCCGGCACTTCAGATTACTTATTTAATAAAATAATATTAGAAAATGTAAAATAAAATGACAACTTTTAAAAATAAATAAAAGGCAGCCATAATGAATCACAAAACCTGTCGATAAAATAGGATGCGATTATCGGCCCACCCGAGATCTTACGTTGCCATATTTTCACAACTGTTGCGAACGAGATACACGAACTTGACATTTCTTCTTTCCTTTCGTATTTTGTGGTCTCAAGCAACTTCTATTGCGCGGTGGTTGTTAGTCACGTACCTAATAAATTTTTGTTTCAAAAAGATGAGTTCGACCAAAAAGCGCAAATACGAAGACAATTATCTGAAATACGGGTTTGTTTACCTTATCAAAAATGATGGTGACCATCCACAGTGCATCATCTGTTACGAAGTTTTGAGCAATGATACTTTAAGACCGTCTTGTCTGGAGCGACATTTATTGACAAAATACAGCGATTTAAAGGACAAACCGAAAGAGTTTTTTGCTCTGTTTTCTACTGAGTTAACTACAACCACAAAAGCACTTGATGTGATGGCTGCAGTATCTGAATTCTTCGCTGAACATGAGCTCGTATGGGAGAAATTGATAAGCGTCTGCACAGATGGTGCTCCTGCGATGCTAGGCTCTCTCTCCGGCTTTATATCACTGGTTAAGGAAAAACAACCCAATATAACCGCCATCCACTGCTTTATACATCGCCAAGCATTGGCAGCAAAGACACTACCCAGTGAACTAAATGACGTGTTAAAACTATGTATCAAAGGAGTAAATTTCTTAAAAAGGAGTGCGTTAAATACACGACTTTTTAAGACGTTTTGTGAAGATTTGGGAATAGAGCACCAAACATTATTGTTTCACACAGAAGTGCGCTGGCTCTCAAAGGGCAATATGCTGGCAAGATTATTTGAACTTTACGATGAAGTAATACTATTTCTCGAAAATCAAAAAAGCGAATTGTGCAATGAATTCAAAAGTCCCGGTGTCCAAGTAGCGTTGGCTTATTTATCGGATATATTTGATTTATTGAACTCACTGAACTTAAAACTTCAAGGCGGAGATTCAAATGTAATTTATCATAGAGATGCTATCAAGACTTACGGTACTTATACGGTTTTGAAAAAATGAGTCAATCATTGTTTTGGGTCAAATATTACTCAATTTACCCCAAAATAGCAGAAAAAGCACTTCGATTGTATTTACCTTTTTCAAGTACATATTTGTGCGAAAGGGGATTTCCTGCTGTAGTCGCAATAAAAACCAAGTACAGAAATACACTTGACATTGGTAGTGATTTTCGTTGTGCGATCTCTATGATTGAGCAGAGAATAATTGTACAGCTTGTCAAATCAATGCAACTCATCATCCATCATATTTCAAAACGTAGAGACTACTTACCAAATACTTTATGTATGATTTTTGTATAACTTTAAAGTTAAATAAGCTATAAAACTTATTTTGTTATTGAAGACTTTTTATTTCTGATCTAATTATTTGGACAGAAGGATGGGGGGCGCAAAATTTTTTTATGGTCGAAAGGGGGCGTGTTCCAAATAAGTTAGGGAACCCCTGCTCTAAAAAATCTCGAAAAACCGAATTTTCCTTAAACAACGCCCTCTAGTTGGTTAACTACATACTAGCCGACACCAAAAAGGACGACATTTCAAAGAGCTTAAAATTTTCTTTTAAACAAATACCCACTTGAACCACTTTTGTCAAATTGATTAGAGTTTTTACTGACGTTATCAAAATTGAACCTCATACCGGCTAATTTTGAAAAAAAGAGCCTTTTTAATTTACCGCTGCGGTTGGGCCGTCTCGCGGTAGTTTAAGAAACTTGAAATTAATTTCCATCTATTTCTCTTAACCTTTTTTACCAAAATTTTTTTTGCAAACGCTGTGCGATATAGTTTTCGAAATACAACCAGCGTACTTTCTTGTTTGGGCATCCGTTACAATATCGTATCAATCTATAGTTTAAACCAATGGAATGGTTTGGACCAATGAAATAATTTTATAAACAACCAGTTGTTAGGTGAAAATTTTCACTTTCACAATTTTACTTTTAGTATTTTGTCGTTTCTATGGTATTTAACCCACATATTGTGAAAATGGGCCTTAATTTAATCTACAGATTTGTGGGTTAAGCTTTTTACTTTTAACAGCCCTTTTACAATGTCGTGTTTTGTTATTGTTGATAGGACATGTCATAAAATGTCATTGAAAATTTCTTGTTTTTAGTTATAAATGAATTATTTATTACATATATGACATACTTTCACTTTGCGCATGCGCTTGCTAACTTCTTCGTTCCTATAACACGAAAGCACGCGTTTATGTTTTATCCGTGAACTCCCGAGATCAAACCTCACAAGAAAAATATACAGTAATAAAGCTGAATATAGATAATTACATCTAATAAAAAAAATATATAATAGCAAAAATATGTTGTATATTGATCATTGATAATAGTAAATATAAAAATGCTTTAATAATATTGTATAAATATTATAGGAGGCATATTTTCTAAAACAGTAGTTAAACCTTGGTTAAACCCAATGACTATATACTAAAGGGCTGCTCAGTTTGCCGAATTTGTCTGCCAAGGTTAAACTCGCTGTGACGTCACCACCGGTGCTGGCTAGTGCTGGGATATCGACACAAAACATCGATGTTAATCTCTCAATCACTCAAAAAATTAATATTTTATTTTTGGAGCTCAAAAAATTAGGTTTAAAACTTTTTTTTATAATATTAAACATTGAAAGGTAAACATCGATGTCTACATCGATTTTAGTGTCATATAACATCGGTGTTAAAAACATCGAACATCGGTAACAAAACATAGATAATCGTCGCCCAGCATTATTTAACACCGGTGGTGTTAAATGGAACTGAGCAGTCCTTTAGTATATAGTCATTGGGTTAAACCTGTAGATTGACACGACATTGTAAGAGTGGCCCTTAGTAAAGTACTAAATGTCATCGGTAATGTTTTGTTTTTAGTATGACAAATGTCATAAAAGAAAATCTTATAATATTTAATTATTATCAATTATGGGGTAAAATCTACAGGCAGAAAAAAGCATGTAAACATACAAGATTTTAATTCAAAAATAAAAAGCATTAGTTAAACCTTATTAGTTTAACACTTCATTGTCCAATCGACCCTTAAAACAATTCACTTACGTGCAACTGCAAATAATCCTTCATCTTTTGCATTTGAGTTTATCCAGGGTACGTCATAAACATTTTTTGTTTTAAGAAGTGTATATGGATGTTCATTTATAAACGGATTTTTCGAATTCTTTTCCACAACTGGACCGAAGGGTGTAATGGGAATGGCATCCATATAAACAAAAATACTTCGAATACCATGAATTAATTTCTCACTATCAATATCTTTTAAACAATCCACCATTTCTCTGTTTGTGGTTGTAGGGCAACTTAAATTCTTAGCCACCACTTGCGCATTGGATAAAGGTGTTTCTGTTAAGGCCCAGCAATTTAAAGCCGTTCCACTTTGAGATAATCCTCTGTGAAAAAGTCCTGCAAAGTAAAAATATTATAGTCTACATTTTTATAAAAAAAAGCTTCAGGTGGTGGTGGTTGGGTTGCGCTATTTAAAATATAATACTGTCAAATTAAACCTTATTATAACAGTATGCATCAGCAACAATCCAAAAGTGACAAATCTAATATTGACGATTTATTAATAAATAATATCAAGATTGAAAATAAACATATGATAACTAAAGAAATGAATAATCATTTTATAAATGTTGATCCAAAGTTATCAAAACAAATTCCATTAGTGACGATACCAGAAGAAAAACCAAATTTAAAGTCTATGTTTTTAAAAGAAAATGAAATTGCCAGTGAAGAAGACATTAAAGAAATAATTAATAATTTATATCCTAGAAAAGCATGCGGATTTAATGATATTACTGTTAGAATTATTAAAAGAGTCAAAATTGAATTATTGCCAATTCTAACACATTTGGTAGAATTATCTTTCAAAACATCTGTTGTTCCAGAACAAATGAAACTAGCAAAAGTATCACTAATATTTAAAAGTGGTGAATCTAGTAACCCAAATAATTAAGGACTCATTTCTGTTTTATCAGTATTTTCAAAAATTTTAGAAAAAATCATAAATAACAAATTAATAAACTTTTTAGAAAATCAAAGACTACTTTCGGAAAATCAATATGCTTTTCGTAAATTAAGTGATACAGAAGCAGCAGCCATAGATCTTACTACATACATTCAATTAAATATAGATCAGAATAAGAAATGTGCCTTGTTATCCTTAGATTTATGCAAAGCTTTTGATACTGTAAATCATGATATATTACTTCAAAAATTATTAAATATGGGAATACGAGGAAAAATTCATTGTTGGTTTGCAAGCTATTTGAAACACAGAAAGCAATTTGTTAAAATTTAAAAAAACATGAGTTCCTTAAAAGTTTCTTGTGGAATACCACAAGGATCTATTTTGGGCTCAGCATTATTTTTAATATAATATATATATATATATATATATATATATATATATATATATATATATATATATATATATATATATATATATATATATATATATATATATATATATATATATATATATATATATATATATATATATATATATATATATATATATATATATATATATATATATATATATATATATATATATATATATATATATATATATATATATATATATATATATATATATATATATATATATATATATTAAAATTAAAGGTTACTATAAAACTGGTTGCCGATGATACAATCATTGTATATTTTGCGAACAGTAACAGTGAAATTGAAGACAATATTAAATATGATTTAAACATTGTCTTTGATTGGTTACAATTTAATAAACTTACTTTAAATTTAAATAAATCGTCCTACATGATTAACAGCAAACAAGAAATAAAAGATACAATTCCTTATATATAATTTAAAAATTAAAAAATCAATTATTCTACTAGTATAAAATTTTTAGGATTATATATTGATAAAAATTTAAGTTACAGAAAACATAAGAGTATCTTCGAAATTATCTATCACCTTTAATAGGAATTTTATTTAAGATTAGGAATTATATACCCTTAAAATTATTTATTATATTTTAGTACACTCAAAATTACAATATTTAATTTCAGTATAATATACCAACACCTTTAAAAAGAATTCAAATTAAAATTATTAAATGTATTCATAAATGACCAAATCTTGAACCAACAATTAATTTGTACAAACCAAATAATTATTTTGATATTAATCATATGTATAAATTAAAAACATGTATATTCATTTATTCCTTGAAATTAAAAGAAAAAAATCAAATATCATACTTAAAAAAATTTATTTACATGGGCATAATACAAGACAAACAGATTTATTAGAAACAATTCAAATTAAAAGTAATTTTGGAATGGGATCAATACTTCATAACGGAATAAAAATGTACAATAATCTATCAATAAGAATTAAAAAAAATTAAAATATCATATCATTGTTTAAAATACATATAAAATATTATTTAAAATTAATTTGACTGTTTTATTAATGAGTTCTTGTTAAAGTTATATATAGTTTTTTTTAATGTTATATTCCCTGTAATAAACTGTATAATTGGTTGGCAATTAAATAAAAAAATAAATAAAAATATTAGGAAAATAGGTTAAATACGCCATTTTTTGCGAGGTTCCTTGCATAAAATTAATTAGAAATGAGATTTTTGTTTGTACATACCTTTTGATAGTGGTGACAAATAATGATAATGTACGCTAGCTCCGCCTGCTGACATCCCCGTTAGTGTAATCGAAGCAGGATTTCCGCCAAAATATTTAATATTTTCTTTTATCCACTGTAAAGCTAAAGCCTGATCTTTAAGGCCATTATTACCAGGAACTACATCATCTTCAGTACTTAAAAACCCTAAAATACCAAACAAATTAAATTCTTTTCGTGCTATTATTTTGTTTCTGTGTGACGATTCTATGGTCTCCCTGTAAATAATTAAAGAAGTATAAAAATATTTAAACCAATTTAACAGTTTAAAAATAGATAATATTATTTGTTTACATCCATTATATCTAATTAACTACTTATTCTTTTACTTCTCCGATCTGATCTTAAAGTTTCAGAGGGGGGTAATACCACAGCACCTAGATCTCGGTAGATCCTCTGTACTTCCTCTTGTATTGTAAGCGAGAGATTTACTGCGTCGTCCAACCTACTGATTTAATACAGTTAACGACGTCTTTATGTGGAAACCCCCTAATTTTAGCTAATAGGGGCCAGTTCGTGCCCAGCATGGAGTTCCGGAATTTGAGGGCGGGACAATGGCAAAGCATATGTTCCACTATCTTATTTTCTTATTTACAGCCTCTGCATATTTCGGTGTCAATTAAACCCATTTTGAATAGGTGTCCCCGTAGCCCACAGTGCAGTGGCCGTTAATACTCGGACATTCTAAAGTCGTCGAATTGAAAGTGGAACAGGGGAAATTGTTGTCGTTGTAAAATAAATATAGGCATTATGTGCTCTCTTGGGGTTAAATTTAAAATGTTAAAATCGAAAATTTAAAAACGCTCTCTTAAGAGGTACGAGGGAAAAAAACTGTCAATTTCGGAATGGCCTATATTTTCTTAGTTGAAAGAGATACAGAAAAATGTTTTATACAAAAATAATGATTATTAAATAATCTGGCATTTTCAAAATAAGTATACAGGGTCAGGTAAAAATGTTATCATACCGAACCTCATTATTATAACTGGAACTTTCTGTATTTATTTTAAAAAGATTACATAAATAATTCTCTTTTTAAAAATATTACAGACCATAAATAATAGTGGTTTTCCTATGCGATTCATATAAATTTTATTACATTAAACCACAGTAGACTATGCACAAAAAGCTAATATCCTAGAAACGAATGACCATGTTGACATTCTAGTTAATATTAACAACTAACGTCAATTTAATTTTTTACTTCTTTATTTGTAAAAATGATTTAACATTTTAAAAAATTTAATATAATACCAGTTTATATTGAATGTGGAAAAAACGAAGAAATGGCGCAAAGCGAAGCACCAAGGTCGATTTAGGGTAAATGTAAGTTGTTTTTTTTTTTCAAAATAAACTGGCGTATGTTTACTTTCAACAATATAACTGTGCTTCGAATAAGAGAGTATTTAAATACTTACTTGAAAAACCGTTGGATAGTAAAACATGGACCTATAAGGTGGCCACCACGATCTCCAGATCTACCGCCTCCAGATTTTTTTTTTTAGGGAGTGTTGGAAAATAAAAATTATGAAGAAGACATCTTAACCCGACAACAACTTGATCAAAACCTTAATGAGGCATTTGCAGAAATAAAATCATTACACATCATGAATGCCTTAACATCCGTTTGAAAAGGATGTCAAGAGTGCATTGAAGACAACGGAAAAACTTGCGAACATTTGCGATTATTCCCGTTATTTTTTCCCTAAATCTAAATCTTTTATTTGTTTTAAGGTTTCTATAGTTTTTTAATTTACTTTCTTGTGCTAACTATTTGTTTACTATTTGTATGTTAAAATGTATAGTGTAATGTCTTTTCAGCTATAATATCAACATAGTTTTGTTTTTGGGATCTTAGCTTTTGTGGTTTAATCTAATAAAAGTAAATAAATTGCATGGAAAACCAATATTATCCATGGTGTGTTGTATTAAAAAAAAGAATTTAATATGCTATCTTTTACGATTAAAATATACAGGGTGTTCCATTTAAATAAATGAGATTAGGTCCGATAACTTTTTTACCTGACCTAAAAATGGCAGACTAACAATCACTAAGAAGAAAGATTTGTAGAAATTTTTGTTCTGTTTCTCTTTTAACTAAGATACAGGGTCAACCAATACCTCTAAACCACTTCGCATTAGCTTTTGGGTAGTGTTCTACAGAAGGGACCTAGAATTTAAAGTGAATTCCTAACCACACTCAACAACACACGGTGCTCACTGACAGTCATCTCTGCAATTACTGACCGTATCAAGTTCCTATGATCCCAACTTAATTATTAGGTTAAAAACATATGATAGTTCTGAAGCTGTAAACTAATTTAAATAAGAAAAACTATTTATTGCAATTAAAATTTTAATTTGGCAAAAGATACCTAAAGTTTTTTAGCTTTGTATACTTAACCTAATGTTACCTTACCTAGAATACCCAATCTGTAATTAAAACTAACAACGACAACGTCTTTATCCATTAAAAATTGCGGACCCGCCATATATCTTGGTGCACCCAACATAAACCCTCCTCCATGGATGTGAACTACGACATCCAATAATTCATTGGCATCTATTTTTTCACGTGGAACATACACATATAGATATAAGCAATCTTCAGTACCTTTAAAAATATAATATTAAGGTTACAGGTTGTCTTTACATGTTGTAAGAGCTTTATCTACAAACCCTATTAAAATTGAAAAAGGGGTCAAAAATAATAGTTAAAAAAACTAATACAAAATACTGTTTTATACTTTTTTTTTAAATTTGTCCTAAGAATATGGTTTCCTAGAGCAGAAGTTCTAAAGTAACAAAATGTAGCTTAGTCCACTCCCTAAGTGGAGTATTTTTTAATTATTAATTTTCGAAGGTATTTTTTGCGTTAAAAGATTTAGTGCTGGCCATTGTATGCAGATCCCATTAAGAGGCGGATAGCCTCTAGGGTATTAATACCTTGTCCAGTCCGATGCTATGCGCCAAATACAGCGTTTATCCCAAGTCCGGTCCCGACAAATTCAGTGATCCTGGTTTTATTCTGTAGGTTCCAAGGATGACTTCCCGTGTACTTTGCAGATTCATCATTAATCACTTGAAGGTGGTGTTTTACCCACATTACCGAGCCATCTACAAATATTTTCTGACGCCAGACCCAATCTAAATAGGTGTTTTTTTAGTATACCAGTGCCCAAATACCAAGCCTGTGACAGTCCCAAGTACTCCTCAAACCCAGTAGTCTTGCTGCAAATTCCTGCAAAGGCATTTTGAGAATTGCCATGGTAGGCATTATCTTTGTTTTCGGCATCCATAGTCCCTTAAACTATTTCTTGGTATTCCGTTTGAAAACTTCATCGGACATACTTGAGGGGCAGGGTACTGTCAAGTTTGGTTTATGCTAGGCGCTATCGCCAGCTTATCTGGCGCCTCGTTACTTTTGATACAAATATGTTCTGGTTCCTATACCAAATTGACCGAATTGGACTGCTAGTGTGTTTAAAGTCTCCATACAATCCTTAACTGGTTTAAATTCAATTGTACCGATTGCATACACTTCCGTTTGGACTACTGTTGGATGATCTCCAAGGGTGCTAACTCCATCCTTGGATTGTTACTACACAATTCCTCTAAAGTTCTACTTCTATATTGAGACCCATCAGTGTACTAATTTAGTCCTTTAGGAATAAAACTGTTTTTTTTTTAATCCTCCCACTCGCTTTTGACCGGAATCTTTCTGTTGGAGTGGTAGGTTCTAGATATGACATTGCAGTTCTCTGGTTGTAAGTTGACATTTTCTTTTACATCCCCGAGAACTGACGCATGACCATTTGTCTTTTCTCTCCACCCCTCCCAATTGATTTAGGCTTAAAGGCCGTTTTAATAGCCCCTTTGATGTCAGGGGGCATTTTTAAAGGTAAATTTATGTTTTTAATATAGAAAGTGATGCACATAAAAAGGGCATAGTTAAAAAAAATATTATTACAGAAAAAAAATAGTTATTAGAGAGTTATTTTAACTGTCATTGTGTTTAAAGCCCTAGAATATTTATGGCTGAATTTAAATGATAAGACGTTAATTTATTATTAAGGTAAAATTTTCAGGCAAAAATTTTAGCTAAATTTGAAAATAATTCTTTCTAGATTTCTTAAATACTTTTTTCTAATTGCCTATATGAGATGCCAATTTAAACAACCAAAACTTTTAACTTTAAGGTGCAAAAATACTATTAATATTAAAAAATACCTAGGAAAATATATTTCCCAATTTAATTTTTTTACCCTTATGGTTTATTTTACCCTTTAGCCTGTAATTACCTATTATTCAAATCTATATAGGTATTATCCACTAACATTCTAACTTTTTGTTTTTTTGACGAAAAATATACATTATTTACGAACTTAAAAATCTTTAAATATAAATCTAGGATATGTAACCAATTATTTGTAATTTAAAACCAAATTAATTTCTATTCAAATACCAATATTTAGAAATTACCACGAGGTCCAAATAAAATGGGCAATGGCAAAAAATGTAAACATTCATAATGTCTATCTGCTACCAGGGTATCGTTCCAACCATCGGCAGGTTGTGGTTCCTATAAAATAAATAACTAAATTAATTTGAGGACAAAAAAGGATAAACCAAGTGTTATAAACACATTTTACGTTTTCTAAATAGCTGATATTATTTGTATTGCATTGGTAAAATGTTTGTAATTTATATTTAAAAAATGACACCAAGAAGCAAGCAGAATCGATTGACCTATACAAACTTGTACCTCTACCAGAAAAGAGTTTTAAAAATCTTTTAAATAAATTAATCAAAATTTTGGCAACAAATTTTATTGCCATCATTTTAAAGATATTAAACCTATTAAAAAGTGTATAAAAATCGAAGAATAACTGGCTTATTATATGGCTTCCAAAATGAAAGATATTCTTAAAATTGTTTTTAAAATTTATGGCTGGAAGGTAATAGTAGATTTATTTGTTGCGCTAATTACATTAATTATTTTTAGGGTATTAATTAGGTTAATTGATCACCTATAACAATCTAAGCATTTAGAAATATCACCTACTATTATTCAAAATACTGGAGAATAAATCTACATAGTTACATATTTTTAGTTAATAATATAAAAGCGCTTTCTTTTGTTTAAATTCATTTTTTTATTAAAAAAGCAAAGAGCAATATTATATCAATGCTTGCTAATTAAGTTTTGAACTAAACGAGTAGACAATAAATATAACATCCTCTTCTTCTTCTTCCTGGGAGGCGTCTTTCACTACCGGAGGCAGCGCAGCCTCTTGGGCTTTTTGTGCCTAATCTCCCATTGTCTTTTAAACCAAACGTCCCATTGGTCTTGTTCCTTCTACAAGTCTGTATAATCCCGAGACTGGTTCCTGTGAGCTTATTTTCGGTTGCCCAAATAACGCCTGTCTTTTGTGATTTAACGCTTCACATTCACACAGTATGTGGTAGGCTGTTTCTTCCCCCTCGTCGCACAATCTGCAAATGGGGTCCCCATTGTATGAGCCTATCTTGTGTAGGTGTCCTCTTAGGTTATCGTGCCCTGTTAGCTTCTTTTGGATGGGCCCCTTATGAAGCTTTTGCCATGTCTTACTCCACTGAGGTTTTCCCAGAATTCCTCGTGTTTGTTTCGGATCCACTCCCTGGTTTGCCCTCGTGCTGTGGTTTTGGTCACTCCAAGAGCAGATTCTGGTCCAAAGTATGGTGTGGATGATCCATGTCTCGCTAGCTCATCTGCTTTTTCGTTGCCTTCTATTCCCAATTGTCCTGGTACCCACAGGAGAGTTATAGTCCACAGTACAGGCCCCCCCTGGCAAGTTGATTACCACATACTTTATAATTCGTGAGGAACTTCGTTTCGACGAGTCTACCACACTTTTCCTCTGCGACATTTCTTGATTCCTCCGCTTTTCCGCTCGAAAAAGCCCTATATCATGGCGATTTCCCAGTTCTAAAAAGTCACAACCACAACTTTTTAGCTAAAGTTACTGCAAATTTTGTTGAAAATCTGAATTTAAACTTGTCCGACAAAAATTTGTCCGACTATTTCATGTCTACCGCTTGAAACATGCCCAAATGACAGGGTATTGAAAATCGATTACCACATAGGTAATTTTTGGTAAAATTAATTGTAAATGATTTATAAAATAATATCCTATGGTTGTCCGACAAATTTTAAGCCGCATTTTTTTCAGTCCGGCAGCTAGAAATAGAATTTTGACTGGATATAAAAAATCGTTCCACAGATCCGCAGAATAGCGAATAGGTATAATATTAAAACAGCATTTTTTAAACACAAACCACTCTGGGGAAATCCTTCTAAGACGAGACCGGAAAAATGTTTCAAAAAATGACTGTATCTACCAAATTCCTTGTGAATGTGGTGAAATATACATCGGGAAACAAAAGGGGGCCCCTAGAAATTAGGATTAAAAAAAAACAAAAAAAAAAACAAAACAGGGGGGGGAAAAGTCGAAATTAAAATTCCGAAACGCGGGGGAAAACAACACCGTATACAAGGGTTAAAACAAAAAAATTTTCCAAAAAAAAAACCAACTGCTGAACCGTGACAAGTCGGTCCGGGGTTCCCCGGGAACAACCCCGGTGGGGTATAAGGTCGTAGCTTTTAAAAAAAAATTTTTTTTTATCACTTGAAAACGGTTGGAGGTACATCACTAACCGAAACGTTGTGTATCAATTAACAAATAAAGACAATGGAAGTCCAAGATTTTAGTGTTATTGAAACCATAACTTGAAAAACCTTTTTTAAAAATGGAATCTTTTGCTCCCTTGCACTTAAAATAGAATAGACTTGTATGGTGAAAAAAACAAATAATATTTTTTTTCCCAAAAAATAAAGCTTAGTTAAGGTCTTAATTTAAAAATTTATGGGGTTTTTTTTGACAATACTTTTAACGAACTAAAAAAGGGGAAAAAAAAACAGATTACGAAATTGGGTAACAGACTTAATTAATTTTGATACTAACAAAGGTATCAAGCAAAAAAAGGGTGGGAGTACGCACACTTCTGTATCTTTTGAGGCTTTAAAGTAAAAAAATTTATTGCAAAAAAAAATTAACCTATTTGTTATAAACAAGGGTAGAAGATTTTAATTTAAAAATAAAATGTTTGCCTCAGACATACATTATCAAATTGTTTAAAGGATTTTTTAAATCATATAAAGAAGACAAAAATTTCTCTTCAAATTTGGGGAACAAATTTAGATGAAAGCGGGGGTCAACACTTTATGATAAATAATAAAAAATAAAGCCTTTATTCAGATTTTCATCTTTTATGACATAGAAAACAAAAAAAAAGGCTATATTATTGTTTGAACTAATAAAATTAAAAAACTCTTTAAACTTAAAAAATTATATCTTACAATATAATATAAAGAAAAAAAGTATTTTAAATAAAGTAATAGTGTGGTACATGAAGATTTTTAAATTTTTTCTAATAATTATTGGTTTATCTCTTTATTAGGTATATCATTGCACATTTTGCTATTTTA
>JAHBCN010000836.1:115000-147911 GCA_019359885.1 Listronotus oregonensis | reverse complement strand
GTTGGATGATCTCCAAGGGTGCTAACTCCATCCTTGGATTGTTACTACACAATTCCTCTAAAGTTCTACTTCTATATTGAGACCCATCAGTGTACTAATTTAGTCCTTTAGGAATAAAACTGTTTTTTTTTTAATCCTCCCACTCGCTTTTGACCGGAATCTTTCTGTTGGAGTGGTAGGTTCTAGATATGACATTGCAGTTCTCTGGTTGTAAGTTGACATTTTCTTTTACATCCCCGAGAACTGACGCATGACCATTTGTCTTTTCTCTCCACCCCCCCCAAATTGATTTAGGCTTAAAGGCCGTTTTAATACCTTTGATGCCGGGGGCATTTTTAAAGGTAAATTTATGTTTTTAATATAGAAAGTGATGCACAAAAAAAGGGCATATTTTAAAAAAATATTATTACAGAAAAAAATAGTTATTAGAGAGTTTTTTTAACTGTCATTGTGTTTAAAGCCCTAGAATATTTATGGCTGAATTTAAATGATAAGACGTTAATTTATTATTAAGGAAAAATTTTTCAGGCAAAAATTTTAGCTAAATTTTATTTTTTTCTAGATTTTTAAATACTTTTTTCTAATTGCCTATATAAATGCCAATTTAAACAACCAAAACTTTTAACTTTAAGGGCAAAAATACTATTAATATTAAAAATATTAGGAAAATATTTTTCCCCAAATTTTAAATTTTTTTTACCCTTATGGTTTATTTTACCCTTTAGCCTGTAATTACCTATTATTCAAATCATATAGGTATTATCCACTAACATTCTAACTTTTTGTTTTTTTGACGAAAAATATACATTATTTACGAATTTAAAATCTTTAAATATAAATCTAGGATATGAAACCCAAATTATTTGAAATTTTAAAAACCAAATTAATTTCTATTCAAATACCAATATTTAGAAATTACCACGAGGTCCAAATAAAATGGGCAATGGCAAAAAATTTAAACAAAAATTTATCGTACCAGGGTATCGTTCCAACCATCGGCAGGTTGTGGTTCCTATAAAATAAATAATAAATTTAAATTTTGAGGAAAAAAAGGGATAAACATGTTATAAACACATTTTACGTTTTCTAAATAGCTGATATTATTTGTATTGCATTGGTAAAATTTTGTAATTTATTTTTAAAAAAATGACACCAAGAAGCAAGCAGAATCGATTGACCTATACAAACTTGTACCTCTACCAGAAAAGATTTTTAAAAACTTTTAAATAAATTAATCAAAATTTTGGCAACAAATTTTATTGCCATCATTTTAAAGATATTAAACCTATTAAAAAGTGTAAAAAAATCGAAGAATAACGCTTATTATATGGCTTCCAAAATGAAAGATATTCTTAAAATTGTTTTTAAAATTTATGGCTGGAAGGTAATATTAATTGGGTTAATTATCACCTATAAAATCAAGCATTTAGAAATATCACCTCTATTATTCAAATACTGGAAACCATAGTTACATTTTTTTAGTTAATAATATAAAGCGCTTTTTTTGTTTAAATTTCATTTTTTTTTTAAAAAAAAAAAGCAAAGAGCAATATTATATCAATGCTTGCTAATTAATTTTTGAACTAAACGAGAGAAATAAATATAACATCCTCTTCTTCTTCTTCCTGGGACCCGTCTTTCACTACCGAGGCAGCGCACCCTTTTGGGCTTTTTGTGCCTAATCTCCCATTGTCTTTTAAACCAAACCTCCCATTGGCCCTGTTTTTTACAAGTCTGTATAATCCCGAGACTGGTTCCTGTGAGCTTATTTTCGGTTGCCCAAATAAGCCTGTCTTTTGTGATTTAACGCTTCACATTCACACAGTAGGGGGTAGGTGTTTTTCCCTCGTCGCAAAACGCAATTGGGTCCCCCTTGTATGACCCATCTTGTGTAGGTGTCCTCTTAGGTTATCGTGCCCTGTTAGCAACCCTACCGTTATGCGAACCTTTTTCCTACTTTGTCTTGGTAGTTCTTCCTTCGTTCTTTGGGTCCCCTTTGAAGCTTTTGCCATTCTTACTCTACTGAGGTTTTCCCAGAATTCCTCGTGTTTTTTTCGGATCCACTCCTGGGTTTTCCCCCCTGCTGTGGTTTTGGCCCCTCCAAGAGCAGATTCTGGTCCAAAGTATGGTGTGATGATCCATGTCTCGCTAGCTCATCTGCTTTTTCGTTGCCTTCTATTCCCAAATGTCCTGGTACCCACAGGAGAGTTATAGTCCACAGTACAGGCCCCCCCTGGCAAGTTGATTACCACATACTTTATAATTCGTGAGGAAAATTCGTTTCGACGAGTCTACCACACTTTTCCTCTGCGACTTTTCTTTATTCCTCCGCTTTTTTCCCCTCGAAAAAGCCCTATATTATGGCGATTTCCCCAAAGGGTTTTAAAAAGTCCCAAACCCAACTTTTTTTTTGCTAAAGTTACTGCAAATTTTGTTGAAAACTGAATTTAAACTTGTCCGACTTTTTCATGTCTACCGCTTGAAACATGCCCAAATGACAGGGTATTGAAAAACCCATTACCACATAGGTAATTTTTGGTAAAATTAATTGTAAATAATTATAAAATACCATTTTATGTTTGTCCGACAAATTTCGCCGCATTTTTTTAGTCCGACAGCTAGAAATTGGGAAATTTTTACGGGGTATAAAAAATCGTTGACCACAAACCTAATTTTCACTTTTTTTTTCTTAAATTTATTGTAGAAAATAGTGATACCCCTGTCCGACAATTTAGTGTCCGCCTTTACTTTCAAAAATAAAAAAAACTACATACTTAAACATAATTTTGCAGTGTTCCATAACACCTCTATAAAAAGGATCCTAGATAAACACCTTTTCATTGGAAATCAGGTTCACAAAAGTTTCTATGGTAACAACAATGCAACGTACACTGTAACTGTCTCGGGTTAAGTACAGGGTAGGTAAAAAACTATAAAAATTGTACAGGAGTAAAGTACCCTTATTTAAAAAAATTCAGCAAAAGGTTATAAAGAAAAGTTCAGAATTAAAAGTTATGCCTCAATACCAAAACATGACCTCCCAAGACTTTTTTTTTTGGAAAACGTTTAAAATTTAGTTCAAATTCAAGCATATTTGTAACATTAACAAAGATTTTTAATTTTTTAAGGAATCACAAACTTTATGTGTGTTGCAACGTTATTAAACACAACTTTAAAATTTTACAAAAATTCTTTTTTAAAAGGTAAAACATTAGTAATGATAAAATGCATATTAAAAAGCGCTCTTTTAAACTGCAAAAATTTTATTTTATATATTTATTAAAAAACTGTACAAATTAAAAGACATCATTAAAAAACCTACTAAAATTATCGCGGATACTCATGAAAAAAAAACAAATAAGGGTTAAAAGTAAACATTATGAGGGTTTGGTGACAATAATTTTTCTTTCTTGAATAATTATTCTTCGCTTATTAAGTTTATTTGATTTCAAATGCATCCTCCAAGACAGTTATTGTTAGCTTAGATTAGAAGGCTGAATTAGTTTTAATATGTAGAGATAACTATAAATCAGTACGTAAAGCAGAGGATTATTATATATATATATATATATATATATATATATATATATATATATATATATATATATATATATATATATATATATATATATATATATATATATATATATATATATATTATATATATATATATTTTAATTTCATAATTTTATTTCATAAAATGAAATACTTTATTGGCAATTATACATATATGTACAAAAGTTTTACGAATTTTTTTTAACTTTTTTTTGTCGGACTAATGATTTGCGGATATATTTTTGTCGGACAATATATTTGTTTTCTTTAAAAAATACTTTTCTTTCGTGTGCTATTTTTGTCCGACATGTGGTAAACGATTTTTTATACCCAGTCAAAATTCCTATTTCTAGCTGCCGGACTGAAAAAATGCGGCTTAAAATTTGTCGGACAACCATAGGATATTATTTTATAAATCATTTACAATTAATTTTACCAAAAATTACCTATGTGGTGATCGGTTTTAATACCCTGTCATTTGGGCATGTTTCGAGCGGTAGACATGAAAAAGTCGGACAAATTTTTGTCGGATAAGTTTAAATTCACATTTTTAACAAAATTTCCAGTAACTTAAGCTAAAAAAAAAGTTGTGGTCGTGACTTTTTAGAACCTTGGGAAATCGCCATAATATAGGGCTTTTTTGAGCGGAAAAGCGGAGGAATCGAGAAAAGTCGCAGAGGAAAAGTGTGGCAGACTCGTCGAAACGAAGTTACTCACGAATTATAAAGTATGTGGTAATCAACTTGCCAGGGGGGGCCTGTACTGTGGACTATTACTCTGTTGCGTTCTCCCAGGACCTCCAGTTCTTCTTGGTATTCCCATGTCAGCTTGGACGTACCTTGGGGTTTACTAGTGCCCCTAGTGGCGCTTGGCTGTCTGTTATTATGCAGATCCGCTTGTTTTTGTAAGCCCTCCTGTTATTTTCTTTTGCACAGTGCAGTAAATCAAATATTTCTGTTTGAAATACAGAACTGTGTGTTCCTAGTGGAATGGAAAATTGTGAATTCCTCATTTCACTGTATACGCCCGCTCCAGTTCCCCGCCCGGTTTTGGAACCATCCGTATACCAGATGATGTCTCCAACCGTGCCGGGGAAATTGGGTTGCTGCCACTCACTTCGATCTGGAATTTTTACCTCGAAGTTTTTATTGAATGAGTATTGGGGAATCATCTGGTCTGTTCTCTCGTCCAGGATGTTGCCGCCAACCTATGTTGTTGTGTCCCAAACTAGCCTAGACACCAGTTGGTTTTTGTTGCAGTCGGAAGTAGCTTATTCTTGCCTCTCCTATCACTATGAGGTTAAGTGTTGGAAGGTCCAAGAGACATTCCATGGCTGATGTTAGGCTTGTTTTAATTACTCCTATTATAGCTAAGCAAGCAAGTCTCTGTACCTTGGCCAGTTCTGTAACAGCAGTTCTTTGTCGCATTTTTGTCCACCATACCAGTGATGCGTATGTTATCATAGGCCTTACCACCATGGTATATAACCAATAAACCACGTTTGGTTTAAGGCCCCATGTTTTCCCGTGAAAGCGTCTGATTAACATAAGAGTAATGTCCGCTTTCTTTCTTATTTTCTGAAGATGTTGGTTCCAGGTAAGTTTAGAGTCTAGGATGACACCCAAATATTTTACCTCTTCCACAATCTTGATTGCTTCACCCCGTAGGTTCAGGGGTCCTAAGCCCTTTAGATTTCTCCTTTTGGTGAAGGCAACTATGGCTGAATAAATATAACATACTTCAATTTTAACAAATTTTATACAAAGTAAAACGTCTAGAGTCTAGAGTAGACCATTAGCCAAACGCATGTAAATGCATGAAACTGATAAAAAACACATAATTTCATTAATCAAGATGTTGTTTTTGTACTTAAATAAAGATATTAAAGATTTTTAATATCTTGGAAATGTCTGTCAGGAAAGCATGATAATTCCTTTATTATTATTTTTTTATTATTTAGTAAGTTTCGCGAATTCACAAGGAATCTTTTCAATAACACTAAAATCTTGGACTTCCGATGTCTTTATTTCTTAATTGATACACAACGTTTCGGTTAGTGATGTATCTCCAACCGTTTTCAAGTGATAACTAAAACTATTCTTAAAAGCTTGACCGACTTGTCACGGTTTAGCAACGGCAGCCAGATATTCGGAATGTCTGCACTAGGTTTGTTAAATACATTTTGATTGTTTGCAATTATTACAGCTGCTTTAAATTTTCTTTTCTTTCCAGTGGGTTTTTTTTATGAATAATTTTTCCGACCATTTGAAACGGGGGTTTTTTACCACGTGTTGGCAATTCCTGATTTCGAGGGGCCCTCCCTAGTTTTGTTTTTAACTCAAATTTTTTCTAGGGTCTTTTTTCCGATGTATTTCACCACACTTCCCCAAGAATTTGGTAGATACAGCCATTTTTGAAAAAATTTGTTGTCCGGTCTCGTCTTTGTAAGGATGCTTTCTCAGAGTGGTTTGGGATTTAAATGATGTTTTAATATTATACCTATTCGTTATTCTGCAGACCTTTCTGAAGTTCCTTTAATATACGGAAAAAAGTTATAAATTTTTGGGTCCGGGAAAACTTGTTCAAATTGATTTTTGTCTTATTTTGATATTTATCGATTTTTCCTTTTAACCAATTCTCACTTTTTGGCCGTTTTGTTGAGACCCCCTGATATTACTTATTTCGGCTTGGAAAATCCCTTTTTAGAACTGATTAAACCCTTAGCAGGTAAGTCACCATCCTTTGTAAAAAAACTCCAGCCATTTTGTTAAGATTCTCAATAATGTAGAAATAGGACATAACGATACTTTCGTAAGCTTTGATGTAGAAAGTCTATATACAAATGTACCAATAGAAGAATCGTTAAGCATCATTCGGGCCAAGCTCAACGAAGATGATACCTTAGTAGAACGCACCACCCTGCCGCTGGATGAAGTGATGGAATTGTTGGAGCTGTGCCTCCGTAGTTCTTACTTTCAAGTGAAAGATAAGTACTATGCGCAGGACGATGGACTTCCCATGGGTTCATCGCTCTCTCCAGTAGTAGCAACCATTTATATGGAATGGTTTGAGGAACACGCAATTAATACTGCACTAATCAAACCAAAAGTTTGGCTACGATATGTTGACGATACTTTTATTGTATGGACAGGTAATGACGAAGAACTTGAAGGTTTTTTAAAACATTTAAATTGTATTAGACCCTGTATCAAATTCACAATGGAGAAGGAACATAATTCGGCTCTACCTTTTCTCGACGTTTTAGTCAAACGAAATAATGGACATATACAAACCTCGGTATATAGAAAACCTACCCACATTGGACAATGTTTACACCACAATTCCAATCACTCTAACGAAACAAAGCGAGGAGTCATACGTACACTATATAACCGCGCGGTAACCTAATGCAACAGTAAGGAATCTCTGCAAGCCGAAATAAGTAATATAACTAGGGTTCTCAAGCAAAACGGCTACAGTGAGAGATGGGTTAAGGAAACAATCGATAAATATCAAGATAAGACAAAAAACTCTAATTTGAACAAGACTTCACAGGACCAAATATTTATGACTATTCCGTATATTAAAGGAACTTCAGAAAAGATCCTGGAATAGCGAATAGGTATAATATTAAAACAGCATTTAAATCACAAACCACTGAGAAGCATCCTTACTAAGAGAGACCGGACAACAATGTTTCAAAAAATGACTGTATCTACCAAATTCCTTGTGAATGTGGTGAAGATACATCGGGAAACAAAAAGACCACTAGAAATTGAGTTAAAGAACACAAAAAACATACGAAACGAGGTGAAACGTCGAAATTAGGAATTGCCGAACACGCATGGTCAAAACAACACCGTATACAATGGTCGGAAGCAAAAATTATTCATAAAGAAACCAACTGCTGAACCGTGACAAGTCGGTCAAGCTTCGGTGAACAACGGATAGTATATAAGGTCGTAGCTTTTAAGAATAGTTTTAGTTATCACTTGAAAACGGTTGGAGGTACATCACTAACCGAAACGTTGTGTATCAATTAACAAATAAAGACAATGGAAGTCCAAGATTTTAGTGTTATTGAAACCATAACATTGTCTAACACTTTTAAAGAATGGAATCTTTTGCTGCGCTTGCACTTAAAATAGAATAGACTTGTATGGTGAAAAAGTCAAATAATATTTTTACCCAAGGGAATAAAGCTTAGTTAAGGTCTTAATTCTGACAAATAGTTTACATAGAGGATTACTTTGACAATACTTTTAACGAACTAAAAGAGGGGAAAAAGAATCAGATTACGAAATTGGGATAACAGACTTAATTAATTTTGATACTAACAAAGGTATCAAGCAAGACAGATTGTGTGGAGTACGCACACTTCTGTATCTTTTAGAGGCTTTAAAGTAAAAAATTATATTGCAAAAAATTAACCATATTTGTTATAAACATAGGGTAGAAGATTTTAATTTAAAAATAAAATGTTTGCCTCAGACATACATTATCAGAATTGTTTAAAGGATTTTTTTTAAATCATATAAAGAAGACGCAATTATCTCTATCCAAATTTGGAATCAAATTTAGATGAAAGCGGGACTCAACACTTTATGATAAATAATAAGAGATAAAGCCTTTATTCAGATTTTCATCTTTTATGACTTATAGAAAACAAAAAAAGGTCTATATTATTGAATTGTGAACTAATAAGCTTAAAAAACTCTTTAAACTTAAAAAATTATATCTTACAATAAAATATAAAGAAAAAAAGTATTTTAAATAAAGTAATAGTGTGGTACATGAAGATTTTTAAATTTTTTCTAATAATTATTGGTTTATCTCTTTATTAGGTATATCATTGCACATTTTGCTATTTTACTACGCCATTGACCGCTAATTTAAATAATAATTAGGAAGATATTTTAAAATTTGCGTACCATATACTTTGTACTTTCCTATGTAAACATTTCGAAAAATACCCAAACAAGCAAGAAAATGTATATACTTATTTGTTGATAAAAATAAAACTTACCGAATCCTACAGTAAATATTAATTAGTAGTTTTAAAAATAGGTATCTTTTGCGTTTAAAAATATATCCTTTAAACCATACATCATTTAAAATAGATATTAATAAATCACCTAAAAACCATAAATATCTTGTAAATACTTTAATTAAAAAAAAAACTCGCAAAAAACTCTTGACCGAGAGTCATTTGAGAAACCAATAAATCAGACATTATCCAGGCATTAATAGGGGATAGTTCCGAGGGAGTAACTATTTGCATAACATTCGTAGTGGGATTTCCGGTTATCCATAAGAGTCGTGAAATGCAATACATTCATGACAACGTTTACAGAACCGCGGAAACGATGGGTTAAGAATCTAAAAACCCGGAGCCATGGTACTTAGTACTTCCTGTTAGGAAGTTGCAGAAATCCTACATGTATTATATATTTTATATATTATAATATATATTATAATATATATATATATATATATATATATATATATATATATATATATATATATATATATATATATATATATATATATATATATATATATATATATATATATATATATATATATATATATATATATATATATATATACCTTTGAGGTTATGAACCTGTTAACCTTTATATTTTTATGAAGTAATGTCAGTTGTTAATTTTGATATGTCACATTTGTCACATTAATAATTTTTAGTAATAAAAGCTGTTTTTGACTGTAAATTAGTGCCTTTTCTAGTGAACCCATAGTTTCAAGTAGGAAAACCTTTTTAAAAAAATAAATTACCGAAAGGAAAATACTTGGCAATTTATTATATTTGGCGACCGTGACAGTACCCTATTTGGTAAAATGGATAAGACGAGAAAAGCCCTAGAACTCCAAAGATCAACTTTTATTAAGATGTATGATAGAATGAGGACAGAGTTATCCAAAGACAGGTACGATGTTATAGAAATTCAGAGTAGTATACAAGTCTTGGATAAGAAATTGAGTACTATTGTAGAACTGAATCAAGTTTTAATAGATTTGATGCTAGATTCAGATGAGAATGCAGATAGGATAGAATTAGAAGTAGAAAAAATGGATAACATAAGTACGGAGTACTTTAAACTCAAATATCAGTTTGAAACGTCAATAAACCAAATCGAAAGTTCTAAAAAATCAGAATCCAGAGTCAAATTTAACTATCCAAAAATAGAGTTTAGACAATTTAGTGGTGATTTAAAAGGATGGCTAGGTTTCTGGAATCAATTTAATAGAATAGATGAGGATTCAGATATAGAAGACGAAGACAAATTGGAATACTTAGTACAGGCGACGACTCCACATTCAAAAGCTAGGCAAATACCCGATATCAAAGGATAATTATAAAAATGCAGTTTAAAGCAAAGGTTTGGAAGAGAAGATTTGTTGGTAGAATTCTATGTGAGAGAACTTTTAAAGTTATTATTATTGAATCTTAATACTAAAAATAAATTATCAACATTTTTTGACAAGATCGAGTCCCAACTTCGAGCCTTAGATTCGTTAGGTGTGAAATCAGATACGTGTGCAGCCATGTTGTACCCACTAGTTGAATCATGTATTGGTGAAGATTTAATACGCGCCTGGCAAAGAAGTAAGCTGTATTCATTTAATTTAACTATGAAGATGCGTCTTGACAATTTGATGAAATTTCTTCGTCAAGAAGTAGTTAATGAAGATCGAATATCTCTAGCAGTAACTGGTTTTAAAGAAAAAAAAATCGAAGAGAGAAAAATACAAAACAAGAAGATGTAATCCCCACGGCCTCGGATTTGTTTAACAAAGGAACTCCACATTGTGTACTCTGTAAAGGACAGCATTTTAATGACCAATGCAAAGAAGTTCTAAAAATGACGTTGGTTCGAAGAAAAAAGAAACTGTCAGAAAACGGTTGCTGCCATTTGTGTACTAGATTTGGGCATATTGCAAGAAGATGTCGTTTAAAATTAAAATGTTGTATTTGTCAAGGAAGGCATTCCACAGTAATGTGTCCCAAAGAAGAACAAAAACAATTAACTGAACAGTCTTCTGAACACATACCACCAGCAAGCAGTGGACAAACCTTAACAAACTATACATTTACAGAAGTTTTTTTACAAACTATGGTGGTGGTTTTAAAAGGAGAAAAAGAATCATGCCGTGTACGGCTTTTAATCGATACTGGATCTCATAAGTCATATGTAACCAAAGAAATAGCACAACGTCTAGGTTACTGTCCCATTCGAGAAGAACAGCTGATTCATTCCCTTTTTGGAGGTGTTCATACTGAAACTGTAAATCATAATTGCTATAAAATTTATCTTAGCAGTTTAACTGAAGATTATAGTAGCAATCTTGAAGTTTTAGACCAACCTCTGATTTGCAGTTACGTAAGTTCAGTTAGAAAAGGCCCTTGGTTAGAAGAGTAACAGAAAATGGGTATTCGAATTACTGATACTCAAGATGGTCCTATTGATGTTCTAATTGGAGCCGATGTAGCTGGTAAATTGTTTTCTGGAGAAAAATATGAACTTTCTTGTGGTTTAATAGCGATGCGCACTCTTTTAGGATGGACATTGATGGGTAAACTAGCATCTTCAACTTCTTCGAAAGTTTCGAATTCTATGACGATAAATTCAATGTTTTCGAGAGATGTTCCCATATCTAATCTATGGAGTTTGGATATTCTTGGAATAAATGATCCTGGTAAATTAAAAACACAGAAGATTAAAGAACAGGAAATAATGCAATATTTTTTAAGTACTGTAAAGCAAGGAGATGATAATCGTTACGAGGTATATATGCCCTGGATAGAAGATCACCCATTGTTGCCATCAAATTTTAACCTTTCTTACAGTAGACTTGTAAATACTACAAAGAAACTTAAAAAGGATAAATTTTACACTATTTATGATGAGGTTTTTGATAATTGGATGGCAGAAGGAGTTATTGAATGTTTATTTGAAGATAACCCTGATGAAGTTGGGAGCCAAATCGGCCATTTCTTACCTCACCACCCTGTTTATAAACTAAACAGTGCAACCACTCCAGTACGTCCCGTTTTTGATGCTTCATCGAGAGAAAAAAATCAACCATCTCTGAATCATTGTTTAGAAAAAGGAATAAACCTTATTGAGTTAATCCCTGCAATGTTACTAAATTTCCGCACAGAGAAAATAGGAGTTGTGGCTGATATACAGAAAGCATTTCTTCAAATTGGAGTAAATGAGAGAGATAGAAATTTCTTGAAGTTTCTCTGGTACGGTAAAGACGGAAATTTGAAGATATTTAGACATGCCCGTGTTGTATTCGGTGTAACATGCAGTCCATTTTTACTAGGAGCAGTTATCCAATACCATTTACAAGAAACTCTAAAAAAGTCACTTGCTAATTTAAATACTTATTCTTTCGAGATTATTATAAAGCTGATAAGGTCTTTTTTGTAGATAATTTAATAACCAGTGTTCAGAGTAAAGAATTTTTACTCCAATTTATTGAACAGTCAACAAATATACTGGCTGATGGAAAGTTTAAGCTGAGAGGGTGGGAGCATTCTTTACCAGAAGATTCTGAAGCTGAAGTAAAAACCAATGTTTTGGGACTGAACTGGAATCGTAAATTAGATACAATCGCGTTATGTTTGGACTGGTTTGAAAAGTTTGATACAAAACTGATTACTAAAAGAACAATTTTGTCTGCTGCACATAAACTTTTCGACCCTATTGGTTTTTCTTGCCCTGTATCACTTTTTCCAAAACTATTGCTGCAAAAAACTTGGTCTTTGAATTTAGGATGGGACGTTAAAGTAAATGAAGAAATTCGGGATAGTTTTCTAAATTGGTTAAAAGATTTACGGGTTTTAACTGACTGTGACCAGTCTGTTCATGTATTCTGCGACGCAAGTGCTGATGCCTATGCAGCATGCTTATTTTTGAGAACACAGACTGATGGTGAAGTATTTGTTAGATTAGTTGAAGCCAAATCCAGGGTTGCTCCTATTAAAGTATTAACCATCCCTCGCCTTGAACTTTTAGCTGCTACGATAGCGGTAAGATTATTTCAAAATTTTAAAGAAAATTTCAAAAGTAATGTCCCAGTTTATTTTTGGTCCGACTCGTCAACGGTTTTATCATGGCTGAAAAGAAAAGACCGGGAACCTATATGAACAGAGTTGAAGAAAAAAGCTTATCAAATATTGATTGGCAACCATGTCCTGAGAATTGAACCTGCAGATCTTCCATCAAGAGGTTGTCAGCAGATCCTTAAAAGATGGAAGATGGTGGGAGGGTCCCATATGGATGAAATCTCCAGTTTCTCATTGGCCTATACAGGAACTTAAATGCAATGAAGAAGAAATCAATGAAGAAAAAAGAAAAACCATTGTTTCCTCATTTTTTACCACAGAAGTTGATACGTCCTGGTACTATCAGTATTTTTCTAAGTTTAGTAGTATAGTAAGACTTGTGGGATGGGTAAAGAGATTTATATACAACGCCAGAACAACAAACAATAAAAAACTTGAAACATTTTTAACTGTATCAGAACTTGAAACTGCAAGAAAATTAGTAATTTGTTATATACAAAAAGAGTGTTTTCAGTCATTTGAAGATCCAAAATTATCCAGCTTGTGTCCTTTTCTCGATAACGAAGGGCTTATTAGACTTCAAACAAAAGTCTCAGATAGAACTGATTCACAAAATTTTCGGATACCTTATGTATTACCATCAAATCACGAAGTTGTTCATCGTTTGATTTTTGAAGAACATGTAAAAAATTGTCATGCTGGTGTTCAGTGTTTAATGAGTATTTTGAGAGAAAATTACTGGATCATAAAATGTAGACGCACTGTGCGCACAGTCATTAATACCTGTATGGTCTGCAAAAGGTTTAAAGAGAAACCCATGGAAACTCCAGCAATATGCTTACCAGAAGATAGAGTACGTGATGCTGCTGTGTTTGAGATTTTAGGTGTTGATTTGGCAGGTCCGCTCTATTTAAAATCTGGAGAAAAGGTATGGGTGGTCTTATATACTTGTGCTATATACAGAGCAGTCCATCTTGAGCTTACATCGTCTTTATCAACCCATGCGTTTCTTTAGACACTTAGAAGATTTATTGCACGAAGAGGCAGACCATCTGTTATATATTCAGACTGTGGAAAAAATTTCGTTGGATCCGCCAGTGCTTTTAGAGATGTAAGTTGGGAGGATATTGCGAAAAAATGCAGTTTGCAAAAAATAGAATGGAAGTTTAATCCTCCGGCTGCTCCATAGTGGGGTGGTTGGTGGGAGAGACTTATCCGACTTACAAAAGATCTCTTAAGAAAAACTTTAGGAAAATCCTGTTTGAACTTTGAGGAGCTGCAAACTGTTTTGTGTGATTGTGAAGCAGTTTTGAATTCACGACCCCTTACTTATATGTCCGAAGACAATAACGACTTTGTTCCCCTTACCCCTGCAATGTTTTTGCAGGATATTCAAGAAGTTGGTGTATTTGATATTGACTTAGTTGAAGCTAAAGATTTAACCAGACGTTACAAGTACCGTTTGAAACTAAAAGATAATTTAAATAAGAGATTTGTTAAAGAATATTTGGGTCAACTAACAATATTTTCTAAGAAGTCTTCTGATAAGAAAGTTGACATAGGAGATATTGTCATAATATTGGACATTAATAAAAAGAAGATTAACTGGCCATTGGTAGAGTCATTGAAACTATACCTGGACGTGATGGAAATGTAAGATTAGTGCGACTGAAAACAATTATGGGTGAACTATTAAGACCAGTACAGCGTGTTTGTTTTATGGAAATGGAAAGAGAAGTTTTGTCAGATCCGAATCATGTAAAGCATATTCAATTACCACGTGAAAATACTATAAGTACATCAGAATCATACGGTAGTTCACAAACACCAAATAGTTCATTAAGAGAGAATCAAGAATGTATACCCAAAGAATTTGAAAATAACCATCGAACATCTACAACCACAAGTCGTTATGGAAGAAAAGTCAAAGCTCCTGTAAAGTACCCAAAATAATTGTGTCATTATTGTTTGAATGACACAAGGTGGGAGTATGTTAGGAAGTTGCAGAAATTCCATGTTACACTGCTGTATATATATATATATATATATATATATATATATATATATATATATATATATATATATATATATATATATATATATATATATATATATATATATATATATATATATATATATATATATATATATATATATATATATATATACCTTTCAGGGTTATGAACCTGTTAACCTTTATATTTTTATGAAGTAATGTCAGTTGTTAATTTTGATATGTCACATTTGTCACATTAATAATTTTAGTAATAAAAGCTGTTTTTGACTGTAAATTAGTGCCTTTTCTAGTGAACCCATAGTTTCAAGTAGGAAAACCTTTTTAAAAGAATAAATTACCGAAAGGAAAATACTTGGCAATTTATTACACTTCCTTTTTCAATTTTGTCTTGTAAGAGTAAACTACATTATGTAGTATCTCGATGAAAATGGAGCTTAAACAGGAATTTGGTTGTAAAGGCCACCACAGACCTTATTCAGTTTTAATCGTGACGATCAAAAGAGTCGATTAACATTGCCAGTTTGTGGGCGAAAATACCGTCGGTAAAATTTCTAACCACGCTTGAAATCTTAATCGTCAATTCGTCCTAAAAAACAAAGTGTTTGGTGCAGAACGTTTTTAATTGCCATTCTTGTAACAAATAATATGCTTCATTTACGTTTTTCGGTGAACGACCACAGCTTTCGGCGATTAAGACGGTTTAAAATTAAATTAAGTGTAGGGAAATAAAAGTTTTAATCATCCGACTGAGCAGTCTTAATCGGCGATTAAGGAGGTTAAAAAGAACGTTAGTCTGTGGGACCCTTAAGGAAATAAAAGTTTTATTCGTCCGACTGAGGCGGTCTTAATCGGCGATGAAAAATATTAAAAACAACGATAGTCTGTGGGGCTCTTAACGATTTTTTAACAACATGGTTTGTTAAAGATATTAGTAAAATATTAAATGTAGAGGGTAATTTTTACGAATTTCAAACAATTTGTACAGAATTATTTTCAGACTTTTTAAAGCATAATTTTTAAGTTTCTGGTCACTTCTGTTTCTTTCTTAAAACAATATACCATAACATTTAAAATTATTTGCTGCACACGTTATTGAGCCCCCGAGTTAATCATTTGGTGAAAAAGAACTTGTTAATTGGTTGGTTTAAACGGGGTTGGTCGCGCTCATATTTGCGCTTATTTAAATCCACTTTATTGTTATAGAAGTCCGCTTCCCTTTATTCGATCTGACAGATTTCTATTCGAGGTTCATACGAACAGTACATGTTCACTGACCGTTAATGCATTGAAGCTTTATATTTAAGTGTGGGGCTGTTTCCTCCACCTCCCTGTAAAACTTTGTTGTGGGACCGTTATATATGCCAATTTTCTGCAAGTGTTTCCTTTGATGATTAATAACAACGATTCAGATGTTGTTTTTGGGACCATCTGTCTTTTGTTAATTTCATAGCCTGTTTTGATAGTCCGACGACTGGGTCTGAACGTTAAAATTACTAGATAAGCCGGGTCTTGCTAGTTCATCTGCAGTCTTATTGCCTTTAAGTCCCGCGCGTCTAGAAAACCAGAATAGTTCTATTCTGTTGTTCCTGATGGCAAGTTCTTTTAGGTCCTTGAGGCATCTCATCGTAATTTCTGGGGCCAGCCGACAGTCTGAGAGAATGCGTATGTTTTGGTTTTGCTATCCCCTTCTCATATTCTCTAAAACACATACTTGCCTTACCCAAATCAATCAAATCACCAACACCCACTTCATTGCCATTGGGTGACCATATTTTCCAGGATGTTGTTTCCACGTCCTGGTGTTTTTCATACTATAGGCGCTGCTGATGGCCTTTCAATGAAAATGGGAGTATAACCCAGGATAATTTCCATACCCATGAAGATGGGGCACATTTTTGCTTTATTTAGATTCATTGTTATCTGTTTTGTTTCACGTTAATTTAGTATCCAGGATTAAGTATCTAGGTATTTCAGTTTTTTAACATTTTTTATCTTCTCACCATCACTTTACAATGCTTAGAGCTTTTTGCATAGGTTCTGCTTTAATGGTGTAGTATTTATCTTGAACGAATATACCCGATCGTCTGCATACCCTTGGAAGAAGAATCGCTCATTGTTAAGACGAGTTAATAACTTATTTACCACTAGGTACAATAGAAAAAAAGAGCACTCTCTCTTTAGGGCATCCTTGTGCAACCTCTACTTCTACACTGTCACCATGTAGACTGGCCTTTATCGGACTTTCAAGCATTTTATGTCTATTCTATGTCTACTCGCAGCCATGAGTATAAAGCAGAAGGAGGCATTATTAAACGCTCCCTGAATGTTAATGGAAGCTTCCAATATCATTTCTTTGTGGTGTCGTTTATTATTTCATTATAAGCTTGTGAAGATCTATTCCACAAGATTTACCTGATTCGTATGCATGTGTCTATCTACGAGTTTTTTTAGCGTTTTCAGCATGAATGGTGACAGGCAGTTTAGGTATGATGATGGCGTGTGCAACTCCCATGCCTCCAGGACGTATCCTGATGAAATGCATGTTCTAGATTCTGCACAGGTAAGACGGCAATAAATCTAGGTTTCGCTGCACTAGAGCTTTTAGTCCCTTTTATAGAACACGTAATTATTCTCTTTAAGATAATTATAAGCTTTTTTTAAACTGCGATAGTTCAAAAAATCATAAAAAACAAATAAACGGAAACGCTCTTAATGTGATATTTTTTATTGTAAAATAAAAATAACAAAATAGCACAAACCATAAAAACAAAACATTTAATTTAGAAAAAAATAATACGTATTACATAGTGAACATTTTCTTTAATAATGTTGGTAATTGTTACTACTGCTATTAAAAAACTGCTGAACTTTGTTTGCCTTTTTTATTTTCCTAGTATAATTGCTAATTATTGATGTAAATATACTAGGACTGGCATTTCTGTTGCTAAATTTGCTAAATTTAAAAAAATATTTACGAAAAACTAATTTAAACTAAGAGTAACAGAACTTTAAAATAAGGCTAACATTATTCGCGGCTCGGGCTCCGTGCTAAAATCTTTGACGCTTGATTTATGTTGTTAAAGAATGCTTTAAACCTAGAAATGATTTTGGAAGTACATAAATCATGATGAAACCTTTTGCATTCTCTTTAGAAAACAGATCAATTACAAAGCGTCGGAAAGGGATATTGGATACTACGAAAGGGGTGTTTTGTACCCCAATTTTTTACACCCTACACCCCTAAAAAATACATTTTGCTAAAAAAAGATTTTTTCGATTTTTAATATACATATAGGTTTTTTGGGGCACTGAATTTGAATATGATATTAAAAATTACATTTAAGGGCTAAGAAGGACTAAATTCACCCTTTTTTACCCCCTACACTCCTAAAACATACATCCCGCTAAAAAAAAGTTTTTCTCCGTTTTTGATTGTACATATAGGTTACATTTAGGTCACTAAATTCAAATATTTTATTTAAAATTACATTTAAGGGCTAAATTTGGAATTTGGGATAACCTAAAGTCTATCTATTATTGTTTTTTGTTCCCACGAAATAATTGTAAATATAAAATAATAATTTTAGTGGATTACTTGCCTATTGTGGTTAGTTCTGGTCAGTTGTAGTAACTTGTCTAGATAAAAAGGTATAAAAATATTTTTAATAAGACGAAAAATAAAGAATCATTTGATTTTGACCAAAAATTTCTGTACAAAAGGGGAAAAATAATGTTTTATTTATGTAATTTTTGCAATTTTTTTGTTTTAAACAATTTGTTTTATTTTCTTAATAAATATAATCAAAAAAGCAAAAATTAGATTCTTTTTAATAAAATTATAAGTATTTTAATCAATTTTTTATAGATAAAAAGATTAATTTAGTATCCTTTATTCATTTATTAGGTTTTTAGAATTGATTTTTAACTAACCATCATTAAAAGTAAACAATTTTAGAAAAATATTTTGATTTTGGGTAACTTAAACTCTATTTATTATTATTTACACCCCGCACCCCTAAAACATACATTTCGCTAAAAGAAAGTTTTTTCAAGTTTTTAACGATAAATATAGGTTTTTTGAGTCACTGAATTCGAATATGATATATTAAATATATATAAACTACATTTAAGGGCTTAGAAAAACCCCTAAAAAATACATTTTGCTAAAAAAAAAAATTTTTCCGATTTTTAATGGTACATATAGGTTTTTGGGCCGCTGAATTCAAATATAGTATCAGAAATTACACTTACGGGCTTAGGAGGGGTAAATTCACCTTTTTTTTAGACCTGTAAGACTAAACAAATACCGTTTTTATGAAATTCGTATTTAAAAAAAATCTTTCTTAAATTTTTTAGAGCCACATATTAATACATTTAAAAAAAATAAAACCAAATTCGTATTTTACGGAAAATTCAATCCAACTCCTTGATTATAGTTTCTGACTTGAGATTTGATTTTTACGACCCAAAAACCTACATCATCCCTTCAAATAAAAAAAAAACAGTAATTTTAGATAAAATATTGTCCATAGGGTAATATAAGTTGAAATAGGGGTAAACTAACCAACACTAACCAAAACTAATCCCTCTTATTATTATTCCTGGTATTAGAATTGAATTCTCTGGCCCAAAAAAACCTATGTACCATTATAAAGAGGGAATAACTTTTTTTAACGAAATGATGTTTTATTGGTGTAAGGTGTAAAAACAGGGTGAATTCAAACCTTCTAAACCCTCAAATGTAATTTTTAATGTCCTATTCGAATTCAGTGACCCAAAAAATCTATATGTACCATTAAAACGGGGAAAAACTTTTTTTTAGCGAAATGTATGTTGGGGTATGGGGTGTAGGGGGTAAAAAAAAGGGGGGCCCTTTTAAGCCCTCAAATGTAATTTTTAATATCATATTGAAATTCAGTGACCCAAAAAACCTATATGTACTATTAAAAACCGGGAAAAACTATTTTTAGGGGAATTTACATATGTTTTAGGGGTGTAGTGGATAAAAAAAAGGGTGAATTTAGCCCTTCTTAGCACACAAATGTAATTTTTAATATCATATTCAAATTCAGTTACCCAAAAAACCTGTAGGTACCAATAAAAATGGGAAAAAAACTTTATTTTAGCGAAATGTACTTTTTAAGGGTGTAGGGTGTAAAAAAAATGGGCTACAAAAACCCCTTTTCGTGGTATCCAATATCCCTTTCCGACATTTTGTAGTTGATCTGTTTCTAAAGAGAATGCAAAAGGTTTCATCTCGATTCATGTACTTACAAAATTATTTAAAGGTGAATTACAGATTTACCCGAACTATATGTAATTCGTGATCCGAAAAATAGGAATCGATTCCCTTCTTCCTTAAAAAAGAAATTGTGATTCGTATTGGTGATTCAATTCCTTTACGAGGATCCGGATCCGTAAATCGATTCCTTTTTTAAAGGACCCGTCCCAGCTCTGCACCTAAGTAAGTGGCACTATTTGAGACAGATAAAATTAATTTATATTATCAAGAGTGTGGCTATGGGTCGTAGCGTATGTTAACTACAAAAGTGTCCCAAAATGTTTAATTTAAAAATTAAATGAAATAACATGGGTAAAAACGAATTAATTTTTAAAATTATTTAATTTGTTTGAAAAAGTGGGAGGCCTGTCTCCCCCACCAAGCATACGCTACGGGGGTGATGATGACATGCTATTTTTTTCCCTTCTAAATATTTTAAATTAGTAGACAAAATAATTTTTACTATTACCGTACACTTTTAAATAAATAAAATTTAATGTCTGTCCATTATCACACACTTCTTTTGTTACCAAAGCCTACTTTTCGCACAGATGCTAGTTTTACCACGTCAGTCAGTTAATTAAATAAAACCAGACTTTTTTACTTTAGTTTTTAGTCATACTAAAATATACCCTGTACTAATAGCTACAACATATAACCTTGTGGGGTTTTTTTTTATTTAAGACAATACAATACACTTTTAAGCTTATGTAAGAAATACTTTCCGTGAAAAAAAAAACAAAATTATAGTATAAAATTGACTTTTAAAGCAAAAAACTGAAACATCGTAAAACATTTTAAATTGCTTTTTTTGCAGAAGCTGTTTAATTATGGTATTTTATTAATAGGCTATATGGGCTACTAAAAATTTAAAATGTTTTAATTTGTCGACTACAGTCCTTCTCAATAGTAAGACCTATTTTATATATATATATATTATATATATATATATATATATATATATATATATATATATATATATATATATATATTATATATTATATATACATATTCTTATATTCAGGTCCAGATTTGCATATATCTAATAAGTATCGAAATTAGTTTTAGTGTAAACAATTAGTTTATCATCGAGAATCAAAACAAATTCTATTTTTTTATTTTTATATATTAAAGATAAAGACATTTATGCATATTATAAAAATATGTGACTATTTTATATAATATTTTTATATATATATATATATATATATATATATATATATATATATATATATATATATATATATATATATATATATATATATATATATATATATATATATATATATATATATATATATATATATATATATATATATATATATATATATATATATATATATATATATATATATATTTTTATATATATATATATATATATATATATATATATATATGCACAGATTCGAGTGCATGCATGGGATCTGGGAAACCGTAAGAGATACGAAGTCGGTTAAATTATGGAAAGTTGCGCATTTAGGTGCCACAACATGCCGATTAGAAAGTTGTAAAACTCAGACTTCCGGAGATATCCGGAAAAAACCGAAATTTGCTGATTTCGTTTTTATTTTTTTATGGCGTTATTTAAAGAGATATGAAAAAACAAAAGACACTTTCTCATGGCCACTTCTTAAGCTCTACAAAACAGCCTTGAGAGATTTTCTGTACGACGTTTCGTTTTCGTTAGACCATCATCAACTTTATTTTTTTAAATACGGACCTAGGTTTTTTATTTTACTTTTTTGAACCTCTTATTATCCCAATTACAAAAATGTATAACACTTAATATTTATTAACAAATATGGAACGCCCCTATAAGAAGTTATGTGCGTTCCTTGTCTTACTCATTGTCTCTTATGGAAAATATGTTTATTTAACAGAAAAATAATAAGTGTTATACATCATTGTAATTGGGATTATAATTGCTTCAAAAAAATGCAATAAACAATTGAGTGCCGCATTTAAAAAAATAAAGTTGATGATGGTTTAGGAAAACGAAACGTCGTACGGAAAATCTCTCAACGCTGTTTTGTAGAGCTTAAGAAGTGGCCATGAGAAAGTGTCTTTTTTTTCATATATTTTTAAATAACGCCATAAAAAAATAAAAACGAAATCAGCAAATTTCGGTTTTTTCCGGATATCTCCGGAAGTACTCGGAATTTTACAACTTTCCAATCGGCATGTTGTTAGGCACCTAAATGCGCAACTTGCCATAATTTAACCGACTTCGTACTTACGGTTTCCGAGATCCCATGCATGCACTACTATATATATATATATATATATATATATATATATATATATATATATATATATATATATATATATATATATATATATATATATATATATACTATATATATATATATATATATATATATATATATATATATATATATATATATATATATATATATATATATATATAATATATATATATATACTGATTATATATAAATATATATATTATTAGAAGAGATCAACATTGTTATACAGAATTAATAGATATATAGCAGATAAGTTACTAACGACGCATCCAAGAAAAACCACGACAATAATGAAAATACTATTAATATACAAGACTTCATTCATAATATAAAAAGGACATTTATGAAAAATGGAATAGAGACTGGCGTAGCTACGGTAGCGAAAGCAAAACATTCTACTACAAAATACATGATAACATCCCAAAAACACATTGGTACTATAAACACCCCGCATCTAGGAAAATATTTTCCATCATTAGTCGACTTAAACTTAGCCATGGGCGCTTCCCAAGTCATTTAAATAAAATCGGCGTTAAGGATAACCCCTAATGCCCTTGCGGTGAATATGGCGACGTTAATCATATCCTATTTAACTGTCAGCTCTACCAAGTACAAATAGATAAATTTATAAATTATCTTCTTTCTAATAACGTTTCGCTGCCAATATGGCTCCCGGAAATTTTAAAAAGCAGTAACCCGATTGTGATTGTCACTCTTGGGAAATACTGTCAAAAAATAGGCCACAATATATAAATTTATTTATAATTGATTAGTAGTATAGCCTAAATCTTTCATTTAGGTTTTTTTCCTTTTTTAGTGGTCCTCTTTGTGTGTCTTGTACTAAAAGTTCTGCGATCCTAGATGTGAACGGTCCCATCCTAGGTTAGGGATTTAAAAGGTAACGTCGTGGCCCCTTATTCAAACAGCCAATTTAATTATGGTTTCTGAATGAAGAATCTAGACTATCAGGCCAAATGTTAAATTTGGATCAAGAAATAACAGCTAGCCCTCTGTATAATAATATTAAATTGTTCTGATAGTTGTGTCTTGCAAGCACGATTTCTACAGGATTCTCAGTAATTGCGATGTTAAAGTTAATAATGAAATTATTCAAAAAATATTATATTCATAATAACGAATACAATTTCATTTTAATTATTAAATAAAATATTAGTTGTATTAGATGTGTATTTTTATCTTGACCTTAAAAGTGCATTTTTTGGAAAGGTTAGTAGAGATCGAACGCTGTCACCGATACGTCAAGGTCTCATATGGCAAACCCGTATAAAACCGTGACGTATCGGTGTTATTCTAACAGCGTTCGATCTCTAATAACTATTTCTTGATAGTAATACATTAAAAAAAAATAAATTCCCAAATTTTTTTAAAATAGTCGAAAATCAGTAAATAAAAAAAAATAGGTACTGAAACAAAACCTGATTTTCTAAAAATGTTACTGCGGTTTACTACTATAATAGGTAATTTTTAATAACACAAGTACACCAAAGAATTTACTAAGATGTGTGTAAAAATACATAATAAAAAAACCTACTTCAAAGCGTAAATTTCCAATTGGTGGTTTCCCATAGGGTATTCCTTCAAATGCTGAATACGTCCTATTTTTATAGGATTTCTGGTAATTGCCTTGAACAAGCCCTTGTGACAGTTTCACTATAGGACCATCTAAATTGGTTTTAGCTAAACTAGATCCTACAATAAAATGAGTTGTCTTTAAATTAAAAATAAACTAAATACATAAATATAAGTCTTACCATAAAATGACAATAACAACAGAAACAGGACGTTGAAAAACATAGTGCTTCGCGTAAATGCAAAAAACTTAATGATTGTAATGAGGTATCATCAAGTTAGCAAGTATTTTTTAGTAACCTAAAATCAGTTTTTAATTTCATTTAATTAGTCAAACATACTCAGTGGTGTATCTTAAGGATGTTAAATTAAAATATGCGTTAACTCTAAAGTTATATTGTATTTTATTTCTTTTAACTTTTTTTTATTTAAATATGTATTTCAGTTTGTTTTATTTGGGTTGCTCACCTTTGTACTTTTTGGAAAATGGGACCCTCAGATCGCCTGCAGCTTTTTTTACTTTTTAATGACGTTTTGTCCAAAAACAGTAAAAAAAAGCTATCAGAATTTCCTAAGTTTTTAGACCAAAAATTTTTTAAAATTAAGTTTAATTTTTTGTTTTAATTTCTGTCTTGACAACGGTGGCCGACTTGCCACCGAAACGTAGACTAATATTTGAAATTTTTTTGGGTTTTTTAGGAGGTTTTCTTTTTTTTTGTTGTTGCAGGCGATCTGCAAGTTCATAGGGGTCAATAGGGCTGGACAGGGTCAGCCCGTATACCCCGGGACCCGGACCAAGAGGGTCCCATTTTCCAAAAAGTAGAAGGGCGAGTAACCCAAATAAAACAATCTGAAACATGAATCCGCCACAAAACTATAGAACATATTAAACACGTATGTTATCCTCAATATTATTATTATTATTACTATTATAACTATGAAATACAGGACACTGCATGCAAGTTACCCCATAGGTTTTTAATTACTATTTTTTAAACATAACATAAGAGATATTGTTTAAAATGTATTTTATACAGGGTGTTTGAAAAATGGACGACAAAATTTTAGGAGGTGATTCCTCATTGAAAAATATTTAAAAAAATGATAAATATGGCTCCAAAATGCATCGTTTCTTAGATATAGGTTAAAATTTAAAAAAAAAGTTTTTTGTTATTATCTTAAGGACCCTGTAGCCGATTTTCTTTAAATTAGGCAGTGTTATTTCTTTTAATAAGGGCCTAATGTGGTCCCAATTAAATTAAAATTTTTAAATCCAGTGGTGCCTCAGAAGATACCTTATCAAAAATAATTGTGAAAAAATGAACGCCACTGATTTTTTTGCAAATTTTATGTTTTGCAACTAAATATACAACTCTTTTGTCTTTTATTATTTTTTCCTATCTTGCTTTGTTTTCGAAAAAAAAAATTAAAACCATTCATTGCAAGTCTTGGGATTCCATTAAAAAACTTAAAAAAAAATAATTTGCAACTAGAGTTAACCATTAATGGGGTCCAGAGACTTGCAATGAATTGGTTTTATTTGTTTTTTTAACGAAGGAAGATAGGAAATAATATCAAGAAACAAAAAGTTGTATTTTTAGTTGCTTAATATAAAAAAATATAAAAACGGTAAAAAAGTCATTACCGTACATTTTTTTTCACGATCATTTTCGTGTCCCCTGAGGCGCCATTAATTAATAATTATTTTAATTAGACCTGAAATCGGCCCTTTTAATACTAGAAACAACACTGATAAATTTTTAAAAAATCGGCCACAGGCTATTTAAGATAATTACAAAAATCCTATTTTTTAAAAAGGGTGTTTTTTTATCCCCTACACTCCTAAAACATACATTTCGCTAAAAAAACATTTTCCCATTTTTAATGGTACATATAGGTTTTCTGGGCCACTGAATTCAAATATGATATTAGAAATTATATTTAAGAGTTTAGAAGGGCTAAATTCACCCTTTTTTACCCCCTAGGTTTTTTTGGGTCAGATTTAAATTCATAGATCCAATAAATGTAGGGGGTAAGAGGGACGAAAATGGGGGTGGTTAATTCCTTTTATTATAATCGGCCCTTCTAAGCCCTTAAATGTAATTTCTAATATTATATTCAAATTTAGTGGCCCAAAAAACCTATATGATATGAAAAAACTGCAAAAATGGGGAAAAACACCCCCTTTCCTAGGATCCAATAATTATTTTCGACACTTTAAAGTTGATCTAAATTTATGGCCTTCCAAAATTATTTAACGGTGAATTCAGATTTACCCGGACTATTAACTTTAGAAAATATGACATAAGCAAACGGAAGCATTAGTTCTACAAAACCTGTCAAAATAACCATATTAAAAAAATGTTATTTTTCTTAAAATTACATTAAGATTTGAGAAGAAAACTCGTTCTAGGCAATTTTATACTTATTAACAAAGTTTTAGTAATATTGGCGAATTATTACTTGTTTACACAGTTTTCCCGGAAAATAAAACAACGTATGTTCTAAAAATAGTTTAATGGTTTTTAAAAAAATACAATTATTAAATTAAACTATTAGGAATTTTGGTAAAATGTATAGCGAAAATTGTCTCCCAACTATTGCTTAAATTTTTATTATGCTCATGCGCAAAAACGCTTGTTTGGTAGACAGCTGTCAATACAGTAATACAAGAAAAGTTTGTATGTTGCAAGAATACCATGTTTTTAGGCTAAACAGATCCCAAAAATTGTCCTGCGTTGATTCTCGAGCAGTTTCTCAATTCCAAAATTTCAGTAAGAAATATTAAACAGGTGAAACACAAAATATTTACGTAAGTTTTTCAAAAACTTACACAGTAATTTTCTAAATAATAAAACCGCTTTTAGAGGTTTTTCCAGCTGTCTCTCTAAATTGATCAGCAAAAAGCCCAAGAGGCTGCGGTGCGCCCGGTAGTAAATTAATACGGCTCCCAGGAACAAAAAGTTAATCAGCAATACTCTTCCAACATGTTATTCAACCAAAAAATGTAAAACAATTTTAATTCTACAAAAACTTACGGTAATTATGCAGAAAGTGGCCGCAACGCCGATTTTAACGAAATTTGGTATACAGGGTTTTTTTGGGGCGCTGATCACGAATCTGAAAACCTTTTTTGGCGGTAACGTTTCGTTTTTGAAATATTCATCATCAAACTTGAAAATCAAATTAACCTCATTTACACTATATTCCCCCATCTTTTTGTACACAATTCTTGATTTTTACACTAATGTGGCACACAATATTTTATAAATACCTTTTAAAAACTTTTTCTTATGTATATTTTACACCTTTTTTTCATTAAATTGCCAAGTATGACTTTCAAACAGTGCAGCCATGTTTACTTAAAAATTCGCTATTGTATACATGGTTGCGGCGTTCAAAAATGAATGTTTACAATTAAATGAAAAATAAGTATAAAATAAATATAAAAACAAGTTTTTAAAAGTTGTTTATAAACTATTGTGTTCTAATTTAGTGTAAAAATTTAGAATTCTGTACAAAAAGAAGGAGAAATAGGGTAAATGAGGTTAGTTTGATTTTCAAGTTTGATGACGAATATCTCAAAAACGAAACGTTACCGCCAAAAAAGGTTTTTAGATTCGTGATCAGCGCCAAAAAAAAAAACGTATACCAAATTTCGTTAAAATCGGCATTGCGGCCACTTTCTGCATAATTATCAAACATACTTTTACTACGTGCGTCACTCACACGTCTAAAAAACAAATCAAACTCTTAATGCGTAAGAAATAATGTACATAAATGTCTTAGGTGAGGTTACTAAACATTTGCCAAAAGTAACCCGAAGCTACGATAAAGAAAATCTTAATGGACAACAAAAAAAGGTTTTTACGTTTGAACTTGCTTAAAGGGGCAATATGATCGAAAAGTAAAGTTTAATACAAGTATTTACAAAAAAAGTCTGATATAAGAAAACAATTTCAGACACATTGAGTATAACAGCATATTTTCTAAACAGCCAACAGCCAAAAGTTATACAACCGATGAACTGTACCTGCAGCTTTCACTTTTCAGTTGCTCTAGGTCAAGCTCAAAGGAATACAATGAACAAAATATAATAAATGTAGCAACGGTTCATTTAATATTTAAATTTAAGAAAAATAATGTTTTTACTTTATGGAATAAATATTTTTAATTTGTGGAATAAATTGAAATATTTTGAAGATGAAATTTTTACCTTATGATATTGTAAACAATAGGTATCTGATTTACAAGAGTAAAAAAAATCTTGCAACTTTCATAATTTAAATAATTTTTCAATTTTTTAAATGAATGCAATAGTCTTTTTTAATTTTGTTGATAACACAATCTAACAAGAATTGATACTTCCTCCACCAAACAACTTTCGCTAAATTACCCAGGTCTACAGAAAGTAGGAAATTTGAAATATTTTCTTTTAAAGAATTTCTAAAGAAAGTAATAATACTGCTCTAGCAAACTTACCAAATACATCTAAAAACTTAGTATTTTAAAAAGATCTCTGATAACTAAAAGTAAAGATTTTAACCTTTATTGTCATTTATTTTGAAAGGTTTACTTTAGAATGTTACATCGCCTAGTGACGGAATAATCTACAAACTGCCCTTTTAAATAGTAAATGTTAATTATGCGCTGATCATTTTTTATCGATAAGTTTTACAGGATGACTCTAAACGATATACACGATATAGATAACCCTTCGAAAACTTCAACTTAGAATACCAAGTGCGATTGTACTAAAACTACTATTTTTTTAACAAAAGCCAAAGTCGATCTTGGTTGGCCCTTAGGAAGACCGACAGACAGACCTACACGTATGCCAATAATTAACCGCCATATTTTTTTCATCAAATTTTGTTAGGTTTGGATGGTATATTGGGTATACATTTTTCCGGGATGACCATTCTTTGAACTTTCTAGGTCTATCTTCTAGTTCGAACCAAAACTAACCGCAGTCATCATGGAAAACATATCAATAAATGTTCTGCGTATAGTCAATATTCACTATTTAAAAGGGTATACTGGGTACGATTGGTCCTTTTTCTCTACGGTCTTTTTCGTAAAATTTGAAATTAGGTTTATTTTCCTCTCCACTTCAAAAGTCATATGTGCGCGACTTGAGTTTTTTTAAGGGACGACAACTACCCATGTTTTAAAAAATTGAAAAACTATAAATTTAAGCGTTTTAAAAGATGTAATGTTTTTTATCTTGGGATAGTCCACGAAGGCTAATGCCTGTACCAATGTGCTGTGGGTGTCTTAAGTGTGGTGAGAGGGAGTTTGTTCACACGGGAATTAAATATTTGGAGATTGGGAGGAGATGGAAAAACTTCTGCGGGCAGCAGGTTTCATAGTCTTGACACTCCAGGGATGAAGGAACGAATAAAGCGGGAAGTTCGGCGCCTCTCTAACTGAACTGTAAAAGGATGCATAAAAGTTGCATTACATGTTGCTGCCAGAGAAGGAATTGTACTGGCCAACTCCTTTGAGCAGAAGCCGTGAAAATATCTATAGAAGAGCGACAGATCCCTACAGCTGGGCAAGAAGAGGAAGCCTTTCTGTGAGCGTTGGATCACTGATAAGACGAACAGCTCTTCTTTGAATGGAGTCCAGAATGCTTAAGTGTTGTAGGCGACGCCATTCCCCAGACATGAAAACAATATTCTAAAGAGGGTCTGATTTGTGATACATATAGAGTGTACAGATTGGAAGAAGAGAAATATTTTCTGGCTCGAAAGAGGAATCCAAGTTTTTTTTTGAGGCTGCAGAGGCTATGGATGTAATGTGTTTGTGCCATTTGAGGTTATTCTCAAAAGTAACGCCGACAAGATTAAACGACTCTTTGTTCTGCGGGACTTGGCCGCTCATATGTAAGGGATGAGCATTGGCAGACTTTTTTCGCGACAGAGAACATGACTGTGTTTTCAAGGCATTAAACTGAACAAGATTTTTTGCGCCCCAATCCAAGATAAGTTGGAGGTCTTGTGAAAGAGATATCTGCATTGACCTGCGCATGTTTTCCAAATCCGAATTACATGGTGGCTTAAGAAATTGTTGGAAATTTTACTAACACTTTTTAAGCAAATAGTAACAATTTAGTTTTTTAAAAATAATTGTACCCAATAAAAATTATGTTATTTTGTCCTCCCAATTGACATTTAAAAAGTTTTGCAAACTACAATTTGTTCCATTGCGTTCATCAATTCGATTTCTTTTGTTCATTTATTTTGCACAACACTGAGCAACAGAGTAATAATCTTTAAATTTAATAATAAAAGGGTCCTCTGTTTTTAACTTTAGATTAATTTGTTTTTAAATATTGCTTTAAAAATAATTACCGGCAATTGTAATGGTTCTTAATAACTAAGGGAAAATGATTTAATATATCGTTACTATTAATTATTTATATATTCTGAATAAAAATGGTAACATATTTCCTGCGATAGTATGTAACAAAAAATGTGTTCGAAATAACAACTTTGTATTTAACCAGATTTGTTAAAGTTTTGAAACACCACGGTAAACAGTTAGGGGTCGTCCATTAATCACGTGAGGCTCAAATATCACAAGGGAGTAGGGGGAGTGTAGTGAGATATCACGTGTAATTATTATGTCGTTAAACGCGCGATTTCTAAACAACCGATATACCTATCTGATTGGACATTTTTATCACAGTCCTTAACTTTTAAGAATTGAATTAGATTATACTTAGGTACCTGTAATAATTACAGGTAAGTATAATCTAACTCAATTCTTAAAAATTAAGGACCGTATATTAAAGTTAACATTTTAAAAATTTTAACATACTTTGTACTAAAAAAAATACACGGAAATTCGGGTAGGGGGAGTGGTTAGTCTTAAACCTTATGTATCACCAGAGGAACGGAACGTTAAAAAAATGCTAAAAATCATTAGATGATTAATGGACGACTTCTTACCGACGTAATCCGCGATCCATTTAATCTTAAATATATAAAAAGTCCAATTTTTACAACTGTTTTAACACAGAAAATTGGAAACAGCTAACTTTTGGTGTAAAGAATCCTACCAAAAATACTGTAATTTAAAATAAAACCCAAGCTCCTATCTAAAAATCTTGATGTCTTAAACTACTAAGATCTAAAATTTTACCAAGTTCTGTTCATAACTTTATTCTAAATAAACTACATACCCAAAACATCCTTCTTGTTTCTAGGGTACGTAACTGAGTACCTACCTATTATGTGTATTGAATTAAATGTTCATTTATCCTAAAAACAAGAAGGTCGTGCTGGCTATGTAATTTATTAAGAACCAAATTTTTAACAAAACTGGGTCTAATTTTAGAGTTTAGTTTCTTTTAAGAGGCTGAGATTTTTGGATAGAAACTTGGCCCTTCTTTTATATAACTGTTTTTGTGGGAAATCTTTTCTCCGAGTTCAATAAATGCAATAAAATCCTGGCTGCATTTTAAAAGACAACTATGACCTCAAAAACTCGGGTTCAATCAGACTGCAAACTTCGCAAATACCCCCTAAATTTACGATATTTACTTTTTGCCCGCGGCTTTGCCTACGTGGACTTACACGATTTTGACTGTTTTGTTTTTTTTTCGTTCTCGCAGGATATCGCACATTTTGCAAACAAACACCTTTTCTTCTACAAACTTGCATCTTCCTTTTTGGGATGAAGTTTCAGAAATACTATCACTTTTTATATTTCTGGGTAATCAAAAGCCTAATAACCGACTTCCATATTACAACTTTAAAAATGACCATTTTTCTAAACACACTTTTATCCCCATTTTTCAAGGGATGTAATTTCAAAGATGTCACATAAATATATTATTTTTTATTTTAATTAATAGCTTATATACCAAGTTTCATACTACTATGTCCAGAACTGACAAAGTTCCATACAAAATTTGAAAATTCCTCCACCACTCAATCCCCTTGGAGGGGAGAAGTTTCGTGAAATCCTCTCTTAGCTGCGTCTCCTACCCATAATCTGCCTCCATGACAAATTCCATTCTCATAAGACAAGTAGCTTTCGAGATTTAATGATAAGCTTATGAATATATATATATATATATATATATATATATATATATATATATATATATATATATATATATATATATATATATATTTTTTTGACGTTATACTCACCAAGGGACGGTCATACCGTGTTTAATGGGGCAAAAAACAAGTGTAAATAAAAATAAACTATTTGTTTATCTCAGGCCCGCACTAGCCACACTTTCAAATTAATTTATGTAGCTTTGTTATTTTTGGGTTTTTAAAAAATGTTATTTAAAAAAGTTGCTTATTTTAACGAGTTTTATACACGTTAAAAAAAGCGCGTCAACTTAGGAATCACTCGGTATGTATATATATATATAACATATATATATATATATATATATATATATATATATATATATATATATATATATATATATATATATATATATATATATATATATATATATATATATATATATATAAAAAAAAAAAAAAAAAAAGGTGTTAGTAAAAAAGTGGACAAAACTTCGGGGTGATTCTGCATGAAAAAATAATGAGAGTTTGCTCTATAAACGTTTGTCAAAATGCTTATTTCCGAATAGGGGTGTTAAAGTTTTTTAAAAACATTATTTTTTATTGCTCTAAAACCGATCGAGATTGAAATAAATTTGGTGGGTTTAAGAGGTAGTTATTACGCATTTTTTGACATGCAAATAAAAATTTTGTGTTCATCAGTGGCGCGCGTACGGGTAATAGTCTCAATTTTTTTAAAAAAAATTACGCCACTGAGATATTCTAAATTAAAAATTATTTTTAATTTCCCAATTGTAAAAAAAATCTCTCTTCCTTTTTTTCGTATGAGGCGTCGTTTTTATGCAAAAAAAAAAAAACATCAAAGCGGTATTTTCTTTTTCTTTTAAACAACAATTACATTAAATCAAAACAATTACAGAATATAACACTAATAACATTTTAAATAGGCGCAAAGCTCAACAAATGTTCAAAATGACCTCCCTCAGATGTAATACAAGATTCAACTCTTCGCCTCATTGATTGTCGTATTCGCTCAAATATTCTTGGTGT